>JABFFF010000369.1:0-18645 GCA_013623665.1 Fusarium sublunatum | reverse complement strand
ATTATATATGATTTTAAAGCCTTGATTCTGCTCTTTAATATTTAGTATACTATCCCTAGGCGCAGATATAAGCTTCGATTTTACGCAGTAAAGAGTTAATCAGGTTATTAATCTCTTCTGTTATGATCTCTGCCTATACTAACTTTATACATTTAGTTAATTCTATAATATTTACTTTATTCTTTTTTAGGCGCTCTAAATAAGGGAATATCTTCCTTATTTTAGCCTTTAAAAGCTTCTAAATATACTCAATTGGGTTAAAATCTAGGGAATATATAGGCCAGTCAATAAACTTAATTCTATACTCTATTAACCACTCTATCAATAACTCTAAAGTATAAATTCTTACGTTATCCTATTAAAATCGATATATATTATTATATATAGGAAGAAGACCTTTAGATAATGCCAATTAATAACTTTTAAAAGTATATCCTCTTCTTTTTATAGTCTTATCGTATATTATAATTATAAGGTCGGATTTTCTACCTCTCTAAATTACTGCCTAAACCATAATCGATATTTTAGCCTTCCTATAGACTGTAATATTAACAAATGGCTTTATAAACTTCTCATAAGGCTTATAAAATATCCAGCCACATTTATAGTTCGGTTAGGACTGAATTATAGACTTATCACTGAAAATTGTCTGAAGTTATTATTAGTTAAGTGAAAGATTCCCAAGCTAAAACGATATATAATCTTTAAATAGTAATACCTTAACCAATTTGTCGACTTTATCCCTCTAACCTTAACACTAAGAAAGCCGCTGTTTTACTGTTTCTTTTGATAGCGGAATCCGCTATATTACTCTCCATTTACGACTATAGTAAAGTCAGATAACTTGGCGTAATGTTTTACGGGAGACTTAACCTCCTATATAATTGACGAGCGATTTATATAAGATTCTACGGTCGCGTTTTAGCGTAAGTAGTATCAATCGAATCTCACGAACCGTAAGTTTCTTTAGACGCCCTGTCCGTTGTTTTTAGACCAGAGTCCGTTAAGTTCTCTAGCGTTAAACGATTTGGTGGACAGTTAATGGTGACGTCTTTACGTCTTTTGCGACGGCGCGATAGGACCTTCCCGTCTCTACCTTACGAATGATAAGAGCTTTAGCCACCTCACTGAATTCTTGGTTTCTCTAGCGCTTAACGCATATTTCGATGAAAATATTGTTCATTTTGACCCAGAATTGCTATAATTGTGGACAGTTGAAAATATAGAGTCGTCGCGGTACGCGTTGGTGTTTTACGCGGAGGTGGGGTTGGCGTTCGTAGACTTTTGACCCCCAATTTTACCTTAGACTTGAACGATGATGCCTCAACCTTGGGTTCTCAATCTAGGAAGGTACTCTCATATTAGTCAAGTCCCATTTATACGCAATTGATTCGACTTGTTCCTCATCACCATAACGTCCATTGACTCAACTCTTAACTCCCGTCTTTCAGTGCGTTCAACATACAACGCAACTGTACAGGGGTCAAGAAAGACTGCATTGACCACACCCTATTCAGCCCAGGGCATCATCACCAGAGACAGTCAGTCAGTCAGTCGCTTATTACAGTCAAAGAGGACCGACCGTCCACGTTTAGCCGCTCCAGCCATTCATCCTGTCACCCCGATGCTGCAAGTTGATGGCTTCTGCCACACCTCAGTGATATTGAACCTAGATTTGAGCCGTTCTGTCAGCTGGCGAAGCCATATTGGCTCTTTGTCTGTCTTCGCAGCAACTCTCTGCCCCCGACTCAACTATATACATTGCGTCTCGATTCCCAGCGCATCAGCAGAAACTTTCGGTCAGATCCCCCAACACGATTCGGCATATTCTGGCCCCCAATTCCCAGTTGCGTGTCGATCCACAACTAGGTAGGCAATCCACCCGCTGTCTGAGCTTCAAGCCGCCTTTGGGTGGCTTCAACTGTCACAGGTCATGTCCTACCGTAGCCGCAGCGTCCCCTCCTGTTGCTGGTCGTCGATACCCACACCTCCCACTTTCTATCCGCCAGGGCACGTCCTCGTTCCCGATCTCTTCTGAATCTACGTCCTCTTACCTCTTTCTTTCTGGCTGAGCTCAGCCATTGAGAAACCTATCTAGTCAGACGGTTGAATTGTCTTTGCTGACCTCACAAGTTCCACAACGCTCACCTCTCTTCCGTCAACTATCTCAACCAAGACAACTCAATTCAATCCGTCGATTTCTACCACCATCGCGTCTCTTGACTTCCCACCGCGCCAACTGTTGCGTCCCAGACAAGCGCGGGCCGCAGATACGGTCGCCGCTAGAACAATACGCAGTCCACTCAACTTGGAATCAATGGCAGCAACATATTCACTTGTATGATTCCAGACCTAGCTTCTTGCAGGTGCCAAGGGTAAGATCCTCCATCAGATGTCTCCAATGCTTCTGTCATGCTTATCCCTCAACCCGCTTGCAGTAACAAAAGCTACAGTCAAGTACCTTACCCATCGCACCCCAATACAGGGCTGCGAGCACAAGGGACCTTGACTACTGCATCAACCCCTGTCAGACCGGCGTCTGCCTGCCTGAGTCCGTCGCTGCAACCGCTGCTCCAGCTTTTGGCTCTGCCTGATTCTTTAGTTTAAACCTCTCCCCCTCCATTCTGTCCATTCCCTCTTCGATCGGCTTTGGTGATCTGGTTCTTGGTGGACAACTACTTGCTTTATTGTTGGAGTCTATTGAGCCTTTCTTTCAACATCTGCGTCTTCTCTCTTCGCTTCAATCCGCTTTGTCCCTCCTTCTTACGACTGTCTTGATTGAATTAGTTACGCAGACTGCCAATCCTAGTACACATTCAGGTCTCTGAACGGGCCGCGCGACCACCAACCGACCACCAACTTCATCTCGATATCACGATAGCTGTTGGCACCCTGAGCACTGCCTGTCGCTTCCAATTTTGTACTTCAATCAACCTTGCGATAGCTGCATTGCAAAGCCTGCAAGGCATTCTTCCTTTCAAGCTTGGGGCTACGATTTGTCTTTAAGGACCCCTCCAGCCGGAGCTCTCAACCGCCGTCTATCGGTGCAGATCAATAACTCACACTTCTTAGCTCCCGTCATGGCCCTTGAAGCTCCTTTGAGGTCATCGACTGGAAGCCTGCAATTCCCCTTCGCTTATCCCCAGAAAGACATGTCGGCACCGATAGACTCTGAGAGCCGTCGCTCTCCATTCAGGCCATTGTATGTCTACCCAGAAGCTATGCGATTGAGTTGAAAGCATTCAAACTTGATTCTAACTCACTCACAAGCTCTTCGCCTCCTCCCGCTACCGACTCATCCTCACTTAGACCCAACTCCATCAATCGAATGTCAAGTAGCTCCTACAATGTCATGAGCCCAAGCGATATCGTGGGCCCTTCGCCAGTCACTTCCAATGGTACCGAAACGACCGAGATTGAGGATGATGTCTCAGAGGACATTGATAAAGAAGGCCTTGACAGAAAATCCACTCGTCGATCAGAGGTCAGTTCTCAAGGGCAAATGGGTTTTGACACTTAAGCACTGTTGGCTGATTCAATCACAGCTCTTAATGCTTACAACTAATCTTCCGGAGAGTGTGCGCCAGTCTAACACTGAGGAAGCTGTTTCTGTCATCCATGCGCCTGAAAGCTTCTCCAACTGGGTATGTTTAGTTGATATACCTGGGATACTACAGAACCTGACTCCCTTAGGCTGCTCCACCACCATCAGAAGTGGAACAAAAAGTGCCTCTTCCCAGAACTTCCCCAAAATCGGAAGCTGAGAGCTCGACGTCTCTCAACGGCTCTTCAGAAAAGGTCCGTCATGCCTGGCGAGGGTTGTCAAGCCTACTAAATAATTTGTCAGACATCCTCACACCCAACTCGTCCTCCGATCTTAACCGATGTCAACCCCGTGCGGTACAGTATAGATAGTGCCACACCTCGAGCTCAGGATTTACAGTCCATGCTAGACGACGGTGCCCGGTTGCGTTCAAGCAGTGCAAGCAGCCTCGAGAGTAAGCGAAGATGAAGAAGGAACACTGCGCAAGACTAACGTTTCCAGAAATCGATGAACAAACCGAGGCTGAGGGTGATGACGAGGAGTATGAGTCAGAAGCCATGCCAGCACCTCAGCAACATGACGAGATCGATACCTTGCGAGCTGCCCTGACAGAATGTTGGACTCTGTGCAATAGTCTGTCTAAGCTGAGCTCGATCAACCGCAACCGTGCCCTTGGTAAAAGCGGCATCCCTGACGCTCACGAGAAGGCGTGGAGGGCATGTTGGAAGCTTTGTCAACGGCTTTATAATAGTCGGGATGAGGACGCTAGTAACTTCAACGTCAAGGTCGATTTAGATCTCTGCCGCGATTTCTGCCAGGCACTATTTGATGTGCGGCAACGCAATGATGAGGCAGCGGATTCAGTCTTGCGCGTCAGCTTTGAACTTAATAATCAGTGAGTTACAACGGGCAACGAAAAAGATTTTTCATGTTACTAACCATTCAATAGCCTCTACAGTGCTCAGGATGTTAATCTACCAGAGGAGTTCAGGGAGAGGACGTTGGACTTTTATATTGCTCTATGCCATCGACTGATGAAGCAACGCAGTGACTTGGCGGAAGAGACTGACCATTTGCTAAGGGCCTGCTGGTCCTTAGCAGAGATGCTCTTCAACCTTAGGCAGAATAGGCGAGATGGAAGACCTCCAGATGAAGAACTCCTGAGCACTACTGTTCAAGCTTGCTGGGAACTGTGCGACGTATTCCGGGACAGCTGGGCGCAGGTTCGGCCTGAAAGGGGAACGCCTCGGCCAGGATATGCATTTTCTCCCCATTTTAACGATCAAAGCGGTCGACAGAGCCGGGCTTCTAATCCTTCGTCGGTTCACTCGAGACATGAAAGTGTCAAAAGCGGTCGTCAGGAAGAGAAACCGAGAAACCCACCAGTGGTACCAGAAACTCCCGTAACCGAATTCGAGGACACGCCCATCTCTCCCCAGAGTCGCTCACCCACGATGCCCAATATTCTTGTTCTTGGGACACCAAGCGACAACAGCCGCGGTCGATGGTCGAGCAGCGCTTCCAACCTTTCAAGCTATTCGAAGAGCAGCGCTCGAACTTCCAGCACAGCCACTACTACGGCCGCTTCGGAAGATGCAAATGTGACACGCGCAAAAGTACTTGTGCTCCGAGCTGCCATGAATCTTGGCTTCAACCGCGATTCCATCCATGATCCCAAGGCTGCTGCTGCAGCCTTGCAGAAATTTGTGCAGGACCTTCCTCCTGGATCCTTCGGCTCCCTTACCTCGCACTCGACGCTGTTATCGCAGTACAAGAACTCGGTTCTCACTGATGCCATCATCCCCCGACACCACTCTTTGCCCAGTCGAGGCAAACGCGTCTCTGCCCAGGAAATGGCAAAGAGCATCCAAATGATGCTGAAGAGCTCACAAAGATATGCTTATCTACGTGACCTCTTTCGGATTGTTTTCCAGTTTCCGATAGAGGAGGTTGACAGCCGTCGAAACGTCAGCATTGTGGTATGAAGCTGTTAGTTCTGAATTGTGCTCGCCAAGCTTGGGTTGAGTATCCACGAAACCAGTGTCAACCTCACTATACTTACGCCACATCATGTAACGTCTAATGTTTTTGTTTTATTCTTGAAATTTCTGGGAGTCGGGAGCCACAGGGTATATAGGCTTGGTTTTATGTCAACATCTCACGAAGCCGAAAATACCTGATGAGGATGGGAAGGCACTTTTGAAGAGATTTATGCGGTGGTCTATTCGTTTCTACATGCACGATACCCTGTTGGAAGATTCTAGCGGGCGCGTTGGTATAAGAGAGCAAGAGGGCAAGGAGGAATGTTTGGGCATGCTGAAGCTTTAAGACAGGAAGATTTATTTCAACTACTTGATGTAGCATCTAGAAAGACATGTCACAATGGGTGCGCATCAGTTGGGACAGTATGCTATTTAAATATAGTAAAGAAGCTAATTCTCCCAAGAAACTAGGTATCCAATCAGATAGATGTCTCTGCCTAGTTCGAAAATTGTCTGGGGTTCTCTGGCTTGCCAGTCTCGCCGTGTGCAATGCTCCAAGAATCGAATGAAACAACACCAATCTAAGTTGTCTTCTTTTACTTACTTCTCAAGCTCAGCCCAATTCAGTCCAATCGTGACACGAGATGTGCCTTCAAAGCCCTGAAAGTATTTCATCCCATTCACGCTCGACAGGACGGAAGGAAAAGTTGTCAATATTCCCTAAGCTCTGGATATGCTGAGTTAGCTGATCATAGCACAAATTCAGGAGGGTGACTTCTTGACAAAGACCCTCAGGTCGTATTTGCTCTCAAAGAGTCTGGGGTCGATGGCATTCATGTCCAGGGCCATGTCAGGCTCTTGATGGTGCGCAGGCTCGCCGGTCATAGGTATAGGGAGGATATTTTTGTCCTGATCAGTAGGAGATTCAGGAGAGGCAGATTGCTTCAGGCTTATCTGAGGTTTGCTATCTGAAGCTTCGATACCTCGAGTTAGCAATGGGCCCTGGGGGCTCTGGTCAGCCTCTGGCCGAGTTGTTCTTACGTATTCCTCCCAGTTGAAGGAAGAGAGGTTTGTACCGCTCATCAGAGGGTCTGGACTCTGCTCCGGTTCGCGCTCTTCGGGAGGGATCGTGGATTGGGGGTAGACAAAGTCTGCAAGATGGGAGAGGTTCGTCAGGGATGTGTCCAGCGTGAGAGATTGTGTGGGTTGAGAAGCGGTGGTCTCATAGGCCACGCTCTGATGATCCACGAGTTTCTGGGGAGCTGGAGCAGGCAGTGCGTTGTTGAGCTGACTGCTGTACGCTGACTGCTGCATGGAACAGCTACCGTATGTAGGCTGTGTGTAAGCATGTTGTAGGGGGCTATGCTGCTTTGGTGTTGCTACCTCAGCCTCTGGGCTCCCCTGGGTTGGGGTTGTGGCATCGCGTTGGCCGAAGTGGGTGTTGATAGGAAGAAAGTTGGTGGTGAAGGTAGTTCTCGGCTGATTCTCCCATGAGGTCCCAGTGTTGTAGCTCCCTTGAGCTGGCTGAGTTGATGAGAGAACGTAAGGGCTCTCGTTTGGCGAGAGATGGTTCGAGATCTGAGGCTGATACGGTCCTGCTCCCATCAAAGGCGTAGGAGATGTGAAGGCAGACTTTCGGTTGTCAAATTTGGTCTGCGGTAGCTGGGCATATATGGTCCCAGGTGAGTGCTGGAACACGCCTCCAGGAGGAGCCAAGACGGGGGATGCGATGGGTGAATTTCGACGCGTCTTCTTGCTGGGACGTGGCGAGGTCCTGGAAGCATGGTCAGCTTTATGTATCTTGCATGGGAGTATCTTGAGGTTAAAGGAGACGTACTCTGACATGGGTGAAGCAGAAGAAGAAGCAGAAAAAGCAGCTCTTCGCCTCTTCATCTTCTTGCTGGCTGGACGGTTGACCAGAGGCGATCTAGGAACAGTGTGAGCTTGGCCATGCACGCAGAAGAGCAAAAGACACAAGCACAACTTACCCATAGTCTGGGTCTTTGCCGTATTTGTTGCGAAGGTAGCGGATCTGGTTATCCGTCAAGTCTCGGCCGAAGCGTGCCATGAACGACTCGGAGATCTCGTCGTTGAACAGATCCTGGACCATGAGGTCCAGGGCGAAGCGGATCTCGTCGGGCTTGTAGACTGGCTTGCCCGTCATGATGGGCACGATAGCAAAAATAAAGAAAGAAAGGAAAAGGAAGCGGAGTATGTTTAGAGCGAAGTGTTGGTGATGAACCGGCGTCGAAGGGTGGGAAGCAAGGCGTGTCTGTGTCCAAGAAAGTTTCCAACAGTCAGCGATAATGGCTGAGGTAGAGAATGTGATGAGGCGCTGAGAGGATGTTGCTGATCAAGTAAGGGGAAGGGAGCAATGAATATGTGAGGTTGGCAGTAGAGGCAGAGGGAGAAGTTTGTAGTTAATCACTGTCGCCAATGTGCGGAATGTTGAAAGGGAAAGGTGGGAAATAGGGGGGCTAAGAAGTCTTATATAGAGGCCTTTTTCTCTTTTCTTTTTTTTTTTTACCCAACTGACAGACGCTACCTCGATATTGTCAGTGATTGCGAAGGTGGCAGGGCAGACGAAAAGGCTTGACAAAGGTTAGAAGACTCGTAAAGTGAGGATCAAGAGCCTCTCTGTATAAGGGTTGATGCAAGCGAGAGAAAGCTTTGGAAGACGGCAGCTCAAATTGCGAGAGTTGAAGTGGAGAGGAGAAGGAAAAGTAGAGAAGCAGAGTTGGGAAAAGAAGAGGCTTTATGAGCTAGTCTCTCCCTCTCTCCCTCCCTCTCGCCTAGAGTCTGCTGATTGTTCACGAGATGCTCCATGAGTCAACTGCACAATGACTATGAACAATGCTTGCATAATCCAATTTGTTCTCTATATTCGCTACGTCTGTTTCTGTTTCTGTTTCTGCATCAAGCAGCCAGTCTATCAATGTCTATTCGTCTAATGTTTCCTGCTGATATCTCGTCCCAAGTATCATCCCTCAGCTGACCTGTCTCTCCTACTCCTCGTCACTGTCTCTAGCATCGTCACTGACCACTATCGGCGGTGAACCACCGCGCCCAAACACTCCCAGCCAGCACCGCACGCTGCCCGCTTCGTCATCGTCGACCCAGTCGTCCTGGCCAGCGAGCTCGTCCTCCTCCTCGCAGAACAGCGGCGTCTCGAGGTCTAGCATGGCCTGGCGGAACGACTCGAGAAGACGTTCTGTCGTGGCGTCTCGCCGCGGCACCATGACCACGGCGCGTGAGTCGGACCCAAGCGCAAGGTGTTGGCTGATGGCTGACGCCAGAAGCGCCGGGTGATCATCGTCGTACATGGGATCAGCCGCGAGGACAATCTAGAAGTCATGAGCATGTCAGAGACGTTTGCGGTTGTAAGAGTCATATATACGTCTCTCCCCTACAATCACTCCTCTACGAACGTACCTTGAACTGATGAGGCTGTCCAAACAGAGTCTGGTCTATCTCGTCCTCGCTTCCTCCCCACGTCAAGTCCCCCACAGTCAGAGATCCGCCGCGAGATTCAACAAGGGCGCTGTTCTTGGCCACGTTCTCTTTGAGGTTGGGCACAATATTCGGCAGATCGCTCAAGGCTACAGGGACCTTCCATAGCGCTGCTGCTGCGAGACCGAGAAGGCCAGTTCCGGATCCGAGCTCGAGGACGTCAGGGCGCGGCTGGCCTAGCGTCTCGTCAAACAGACGGAACAAGGAGGTTTCGGCCATGCGAGGAAGATGCTGCGATAGCACATACGACGAGCCCCAAGTCTTGAAGCCCAGTGAGTCTCCCGTAAGCGCAGGCTCCCGGATGATGAGCTCAAACTCGTCCAGCGTCACATCGTCGTCCCCTCCAAAGGGCCATCTCCGAATAACCTCGCCCATAGCCGTGCGGCCACACCGTTCCGACATGCGCTTGCTTGCCTGCGTCCAAAGAACCTCCTTTTCGTCGTCATCGTCGATCCACGACAGCGGGCTTTTGATGATAGAGGAGAGATAGCGCGTCACCTCGGCCTTGCGCTGGCTGGCCAGAGACTCTTGCTCCTCGATGATCTCGGAGCGACGGCGCTTGTGGTTCCAGATGGGAGGGCTGAGTTCCAGGCTCTGGAGTATTTCTACCAGCTCATTGTAGCCGGGACGTTCCCACATCTGGGGAAAGTCAAGAGCTTCGATACCCATGGTGATAAAAGTTGAACTCTCTCTCTCTCTCTCTCTCTCCTGTTCCTCTTTTCTCAGATGTTGTTCAGTATCGTCAGATCCACTTGGGGGAAAAGAACAACTGTGAAACAGCAGAAATTTGTCGGTGCGGCAAAAAAGAAATAGACGAAACTTTGAAAAGAAAGAAAGAAAAAAGGCAGAGTTGATCATGAAAAAGGGTGCCCTGAACAAGAGCACAAGAACTATGCACGCATATCGGGCAAACCGTAGAGGCTAGAACTTTGGTACGAGATTTTTTACAAGTCTACGGCACAAGCAACGAAACGGGGGACACAAGATCCGGGGAAACAAGGGCGATAAGCATTTTGCCTCTAACAACGCCTGTACAGTTCGGGGCTAATTAGACGTGCTAAGAATAAAATAAAAATTTTTAAAAAAAATAGCTGCAAAACTTTTTGGCTAATATCCAATTGGTCCAACTCTCAATCGAGATATGTCCAAGCCACAAGTAGATAAGCTGCACCGCCACAGTGAGCTTCTCGGGAACGCCAGCATGGGATCCACGTGGCTGACCGGGGAGCTGTTGAGCTCATCCCCACTATCTTCCCGATTGGTCGTCGTAGCTCTCTTATCCTTGTTCAACTCAACTCTCAACATCTGACAACCACAACAAAAGAGAGAGCTCATCCAGTTCCAAACAACAACAAAAACCAGCTCTCTCTCTCTCTCTTCCTTCATCAAATATCTCCATTCTCCCATCCCTTAAACAAGTGTCGCTGCACAGCCCCCTCCGGATTCGCATACATCCTCGCATTCTTCAACTCAACAGCCAAGAACCGACAAGCCTGCCAATCAACCATGGCCTTTCCAGCCAGCCTCACGACCTCTCCGCAGATGCCCTGCAGCGTCTTGAAGCTGAACTCAAACCGCGCCTCAAGCTCCTTATCCTCCAGCCAGGGCGTCGCCACCGCCGCCTCCACCTGACGGAGCAGCAGAGTGACTCTCGTCTTTGTCGATGTAAAGTTCTCGCGCGTAGAGACATCCCGCCGGCTTACCCAGTCGTTCCAGAGCCACTGGCGCAGGGGGCCGTTGGAAGTATCGTGGCCTTGGCGCTGGTGCTCTCGTGTGAACTCGAGGAGCTGCGTGTTGTAGAAAGCCGCGGCGTCGTAGAGGTAGTCTGAGAGCTGCTTGAGCGCGACTCGCGGCGGGAGACGGTCTGCTGCTCCTGGCTGGGCATCTTCATACGACAGGTAGCTGTCGGAAGAGTCGTCACTGTCGTACGCCTTTGAATGGCGCGATGCGCGTCGGCGACGGCGGCAGCAGGGAATGATATAGTTGGTAGTATTAGCTGCTGGAGAAGTATACACCTGGCCGTAGTGACCTTCTGTAACGCGGACAGGAGGAGGAGGTCGCACGTTTCTGAGCGGAGCTTGGGGGATTTGGTAGTAGTACCCAGGTTCTTGAAGGTAATATTCAGGCACCTCTGGAGCGTCTACGAACGGCGAGCTTCTAGATGCCATTGTTGATATTGGCCTTGGTAGCGAACTTGTTGATGTGAGCAAGGTGAGTACGATCATAGTAGCTGATGACCAGGTATTTATAGTTTTTTAATCCTCATGCTCCAGGTTTGTGTTTACAAACATCTAGACTATCCCAAGTGGATTATGAGCATTCATTCATTGTCCTCAGTAGCTACGGGTATGCAAGTGTCCGCCTTCTTTATATCACTAGCTAGTAGTCAAGCAGACATCTATTGACCACGGATAGCCGCACAAACCACAAAGAGTGATGGAGACAACCCTGTTTTTTTATGTCAGGAAACAACATTCAATCATTGCACTATGTATTCTCATTGGCTTCATACATGCCTAAAAGAGTATTGTACAACATGAATTACCTTTTCCTTGGTTGCAGCAACAAAGCGCATCCTATACAAAAGAAGCTACTCTAATGATCGGCCGCTATTTGTCAATCCTTCTTTATTCGGAGGGTCCTGAATCATCTCACCCATCTGTTTGGCCAACCAAACATCAACCAGCCTTTCATATGCCCAATCTGGTAAACTCAACGAAAATCACGCACCCCCATCACATGTCATACAGTAGCAGCACTTTTACCTCATCATGTAGTTTACTGTACTGTGCTGTGCTGCTGCCCACGATGCTTGGGCTGAATTTGGGCACAGTAGCAAGCTAAAATGGCATCAAGCTGCTTGTCACATGTGCAATTTCTTGAATCAACTTGATTTCAACTGTTTCTGTATTGTATTGTAATGTCTTGTTTGGCTTTTGCCTAATCTAAGCCGCCTGCCTTGGCTTGGCCTGTCTGTCATGTGGTATCAAATAGCGATGCAAATATCAAAGAGAGCTCTGTTCTGGTCCAACACGCTCTTGTTCATGCAATTCCTGTTTTCCCCAATGCAAAATGCAAGTGTAAAAGTAAGCCGGTCGTGATGCTGTACGCCGTGGAAAAAAAGAAAAAAGCAAGCCTGTCGGCTGTCTGTCCTGTCATATTATTCGCCCTTAGTTTCGCTCCGGCGGGCATTCGCTGTAAATCTCCATCTTCATCATCTTCAGTCGGTCCCTCATCTCCACGAGGTGACCCAGCTTTCTGCTCGAAGGGTTGTCCAGAGCAGCAATTTCATGGTGCAGAGCCTCGTACTTCTGGTAGCACACCTTAAACGCCTGTGCTTTCTGAACAAGGTCATCAGAGAAGCTTGAAGCTGCTGATCGCTTCGCCACAGACCCTTTGCTCACGCCCTCTAGCTTGCGCTTCTTCGTGACGACTGGCGCAGGTGGTGCCTCGTTCTCAAGATCCGAAGCGTTTGTGGGCGGTGATGATGCCAGAGGCGACGACTTCGTAGGAGACGTGTTTTTGCTCTTTATCGAAGTCGATGTGATTGTTCCGCGTGAGTTCTGGCTTGCATCGGATGGGCGGTGCTTGAGTCGAGGGCCAGCAAGCGGTTGCTTGGGTTTGATCCGCTTCGATAAAGGTGTTCCGGAGCTCGAGCTCGAATCATCGTCTTCACGAGGTCGCTTCGCGGTTATCTGCTGCTTCACTGGCTCCCTTACCAGAGGTCGGGGCTTGGCAACCACTGTCTCCTTCATCTTGGGTGCTGGCTTCGCCATCGGCTTTGGCTTGGACTGGATCATAGGAGCTGTCTCGTCTTCTGAAGTATCCGAGTTTGAAATGATCGCCTGTGATAGAACCCTGCCTCCATTCGACTTGGCAGGAGCTGCCGGTCGAGCTTTGCTGGGTGACGCCTTAGCAGAAGAGACCTTGGAGGCAGGCTTAGAGGATGCAGCCGATGCCGGCGTCTTGGATTTGGATTTGCCCAAAAGGCGTTTGACCTGCGCCTCCGATGCAGTGGGCTTCTTGGGCTTGGCAGAGGGATTCGAAGTCGACCTTGACATGGGCTCCCCTCCGGTCCTGGGTCGGTTGCCATCCTGAGAATCCCCATTCTCTCGAGGTGTGGAGCCACCATCCGCCATTTCAACATTGATCGATGGCGTGTTGATCTTGGTTAAGTTGGCTTGCACTCGACTCAGACATTTTCCTGTTCCTCGCTCCTCCTTGGGCAGCAGTCTGTCCCACTCAGGTTCGGCAATGGTGATCCTCTGCTTATCATATTGTCGAACGGCGTTATCAATCGCCTTTTGTCGTACTTCTTGGGTATCATAATCGTAATTCCAAACATCAAGGTCTCTCCACGTTCGTTTCTTGGGTGACCACTTCTTGGTATCCTCGAGGAAGTCGGCAACCTTTCGGAGTGTGGGTTCCAGATCTTCCTGCTTGCCTTCCCATTTCTTAGCCAAGTAATCAAAGGAGCGATCCTGTACACAAAGCTCATGCACCAGCATGGCTCGATCTCCCTTGGTTCGATCCATTGGTTGCGATGTTGCGGCATTGGGCGTGATTGAGCCTAAGGAAGCTTGACCTGGGGATTGGGGAATCGATCGTGGAGCCGAAGTGAGCATCTTGCCCTTGGCTTTGATTGTACCTTTCTTCGCTGGCATCTTGTCGACCATGCGAGCCCTTCAACAAATGTCAGTATTATCCAAGCAAAACGAGAAGCAAGTGAGACCGACTTCTCCCGAGAAGCAGCGTGAGTCGCAAGTCCATTTTGAAGAGCTTCGATATCAGAATCTAGTCCTGGAGATGCGGCGCTCTTGCTAGACTTTGCGGCCTTTGCGTCAATGGTGTTGTCGGCCTTGCCAGCCTGCGACTTCTGCGAAGAGGCGCCAGTGGGTTTCTCGAAGAGGGAGTCGGTATGCGGGATCTTTTCGGCTGTTCGAGTCGATTCGAATGGTCGTGTGAGGTACAGATCGTAAGGGTTCGAATCGGCAGGAGGAGCAATGACGTGGGATTTGGAGCCGTAGAGGAAGGTCTAGTAGGCGGGTCAAGTATTAGTAACTGGAAACACGAGCCCATGTCTCAAGCCGCGATCTACGTAGGTTCGCGGTGACAGAGAGTCGTCGATTGTTCAACTTACGGGGTTGGTTCCGAGGGAAAGCTGGATGCCGTCGCCATTCTGAACGCATTTGATCATGTCCTCAATGACAACGTCACTCAGGGTGAGAGCAAAGGCTTGCGAAGGCAGGCTGGCATCTTTGCCAGTCGAGCCCTCCAGCTGCAGCCCACTTTCGGGTACCTTGAGCGAGTTCATGCTGGAGGTTATCACGAGCCTTGGTAGGCCGTGGGGTGGAAATGTCGCGGAGTTGTAGGTGGTGTCGATCAATGCAGGAGCAGGGTCGAGACGTGACGTTGGAGGGATCGAGTTCGTAGATTGTATGTCGTAGAGGTGAAGGAGTCGTAGCTTAAAGAGAAAGATTTGCCAATGTGGAAAGTCTGGAAAGAAAACGTGAGGAGCGTAGTCACATTATCATCCAAGGTGAGCCGAGAGTGAGGCCGCTGTTTTGATGAACAGGCGTACGAAAGCCGGAGGATGGGGGCCCTTTCTCCGATTCAGGAGGACAAAGAAGAGCGCCGGGCTTTTGTTACTGCCAGTAACAATGAACCGCGCCGAAAGAACACAAAGAAGCTCCAACACCGTCTGTGATTTGCAACTCTGGTCGAGAAGCAAAAAGACAAGTGAGGGAGAAAGTTGACGGGGGACTGGAGGGCGGAGACGATGAGGGAATGGGTGCGGCAGCGGCGAGCCCAGGATGGAAAGAGCGAGACGAGGGTGTACCAAGGAAGGTACTGCGTGCGGAAGCAAGTTGGGGAGGTAGGTAGGTACCGTGCCTACCTGACGGGCGGGAGTGGGTGCGGCCAAACAGGGAAGTTGACCGGGGAGGAAGGAGGCGCACCAGCACAGCACAGTACCTCAAACTTAGGGCCCGACAGCATAAAACAGCGCCAGCACTTTGGAGGGAGACGCTTTTCTCCCCCGGGTGAGCCAAGCTACCCGCACGGTACGCTACCTTGGGTTTAGAAATTCGTCCGGGGTGAGAGTACTTGATGGCTACTCAGAGTCCTTAGCGGTCTCAGTGACTGATTGTCGCTGAAGCTGCAGAGACTCAGCGTGTGCCAGAGCTCAGCCATCACTGCAATCTCGCTTCTTACAGGGCCAAGCTTAGAGCCTCCTCTTGGACCGAATGTTCCTCCCCGGTACTCACATCTTCAGCTTCATTAGCGTCCACTGGAGCCGTGGCTTCGGTGGCGTGCCTGATGGTGCGCTTGGTGGTGCATGTGGTAGACTCAACCGGTCAAGGTAGTAGACTGCATGTAGCGCTCATCAGCTTCGAGCAACTGTAAGCCCCTGAAGCATGCCCTGAAGCAGCTCTTATGGACGATCAAGTACTTTGCAGAAACATTCGTCATGACGAGCGGGAAGTACAACGAGAGAGGCCCACAGCGATGGAGTGGGTGGTGGGCTGCTGCAAGGCGTTGTGCTAGAGTAAACTCATCCCAGACAAGCCAAAGGGTTCCTCCCGTCCCGTTTGCCGGACTCTAACAAGGTCTTGCCTATTCCTCTGAGCCGTTGTTGCACAGTTAGGTACCTAGGCTAAGTTGATATTGACGAGAATGTGGCTCAAACGGAGGAGAGAAAACCGCTTTCAGATGGCTGAATCTTGGCCTTGACCCTGTCCCAATTGGTTTCATGTCAAGTCGTCAGCCCAGAGAACGGGACATGACGGGCTGGATCCAGCGGGCAGGTTGAGCTACCAGTCTAGCGAGCGAACGACCCATTCTGGATGACCCGACCCATGGCGAGACATCAAGGGCTCGGAATGGAGGTCACGGCGGATCTGTCATCCGGCCGGGGGGGTCGTGGCCGTGGCCGAGCCGTGGATGCTGGCTGTTTGCCATCTGATCTCTTTAGGCCTGAAATTCTTAAACGGCTGGCTGGGCGGGCAGTCGGGCAGTCGGTCAATCAATCAATCAACGGCATGGAATGGACGGTAGAATGAGTCCAATGTGGGAACAAACATGGCTGAATGGTATCTATAATAGAGGCTTTCTACTGTGTTGAGAAATCTTGCCCCTTTATTGTCCATGACAACTCCCTTAAAAGGAGCTTTTCTCCTTTATAAATGAATCTCTCAACGCTATGTCCAAGCTCATCTGCCTTGCTATGCCTGCAATAACAATAGCGCAGACCCAAACCCCCGTCGCCGCGCGCTTCCAATGGGCCGGCAGCGGACCCCTACTGACAGTCTACAGTGGAGCTGTTTGGTGACAGGACTCTATTTCCAGGCCGACCGATTGTTTTGGTGGCCGAGTTAAAGTTTGAATGAGTGAGTACTCGAGAGATGCTCTCGACGCTTTTTCAGTTGGTCGTCGGAATGTCGATGAAAGGTCCCGAGTTGAAAGACGAAACCTTGGAGGACCCCTGCTCTTACAAGGCCAAGTCAGGTTTCTTAAGTGCAGGACACATCAGCGGCAGAATGCGAGGTGCTGCTGTACAGTGACGCTGCCACATGGCGACCGACCGAGGAATTGGGGGGTCTGATAATTGGTGACAGCTCTGCCGAATGATATCCTTGACAGTTCTCACCATTGACTGTCACATCTGTGTTTGATTTTGCATTTTCTTTCGATTGGGCGTGATCAAGTTTCTCGATACGAAAACAAGCTGAGCTTAGTACTACGTTGAGCTGACCAAGAGCTCGGCGAGATATACCATGGATTGGATATGGATGTCTTTAAATGCCCCCATCTCGGCGGCGCCTCCGTGATCTGCCGTCAGCTCAGAACAGCTCAGTTATGCGACCACCATCTTTGGGATGATTGGAGAGGAACACGGAAGAGCATGTTCCAGGTACCGTTCTTGTCTCAATCTTGGGCGCCGATGATGTAGATTCAATAGGCGAGAGCATGGGTGCGAATCACCAGCCAAGACTGAGCCCCCGGTGAGTTTACGGTAGCATGTGGCTTACGGATTGCACGTCGGGCAGTCCGTTTCTGTTGTGGAAGGGCTGAGCACTTCCATTTTCTGCACAGCCAGCGTCACAGATGACGAGAGCGTCCGAGCCTCTGACATGACAACTATTTTATTTAGCAGATCAATAATAAACTGGCTCAACTGAAGGCCCCGGCACCTGTGTCAAGGTGACCCAAACACCATCGCCAATCATCTGCTGCTACCCTACTTCAACTGGCGCAGTCGGGACCTTGCAGATAAATTGATCTGGTCTGGACATGAATGCCGATCACAAGGTAGAGTGGATCAGGGTCCAAATTCAAGCACAATAAAGATGCACAGATTATGCAGGGCTCTTGAAGAAACGCTTCTGACACGGCAGGGAACGCGAATAGCTACGTCTTGCAGAACCATGTGCGGTAGTGTATGGAATTGGACATATGTGGGGGAATGTTTCGAATGTTCCATTTAATCAGACCGTTTGTGCCGCCGAACCCTAAGTAGATTACAGTTGTAACCAAGTTGAGTCGCAGGCAAAAGGTCCAGGTGATAGGGAAACTCAATTTCCTGTCATTGTCGCAAAGTCATCCCAGACAGGGATCTAGCTGCAAAGTTACAAAACTACCAATGATTGGAGACTGAGTATCCCGTCCTCCAAAAACAAAAAGATCAAACGCTTTGAAAGATCAAGATAACCACTATTGACTGTAATACTGCAGTTGACCACTGGTAATACTCGACGGACCGCCTCTAGCCGGAGATGGGTATCATGGAAGGGAACACCCGCTCCTCCACTCCGTAATGCGGGGTCCGGAGAACGGAAGCAGGATTTAAGCACCGAGAAAGCCGGACTCTGTAGCCGAACAACCACCAGACACGAGCGAAGAAGGGAAAAGAAAAATAACTCATCCGAGGTGGTCCGGATTTCGATGACATTGCATGATCGAGCATAGTACATACATATCAGTTCATTATGTGCAGCTAAGCTGCTGTATGGCTTGCTCAACAACACAACCTGCCCCGCCCCCGCAA
Source organism: Fusarium sublunatum (assembly GCA_013623665.1). Taxonomy (NCBI): domain Eukaryota; kingdom Fungi; phylum Ascomycota; class Sordariomycetes; order Hypocreales; family Nectriaceae; genus Fusarium; species Fusarium sublunatum. The sequence goes on along the minus strand of JABFFF010000369.1, from coordinate 563 downwards.
CGCCGGCCCTTCTACAACTCCACAAAGCCGACAATTCTCCTCTTGTGTATTGTCATGCATGGACGAATCCCACGTTTCTTTATTCACGATGACATTGTTAATAGTTGGGTTGGTATAAGACTCACTCAGTGTTTAAGTTGGGGGTCTCCTAACTCCCCAACTATCCAACACTCCTGTGTTCGACTTAATTAAACTTTTCCTTTAGGTTACAACGGCAGCCATTGACATTCCTATCTCAACGGTTCGTTTATTAATAGCCACTTCTTTCTCTCTGACCTACGTAGTATTACACAAGTTCCAGAGCCTTTTGTCTGGATACGAAGTCCTCCAAGTTCGCGGGCGCTGAATATATCATGATAGCATCAAGAAGTAACAACGTCGGCCCTTTCTCTCGTAAAGCACGAAGGCTTCGCATCTGAGCGCAAACTTAAGCAACAAGATCAGTCCTCATTGAGGAATATTCTCGAGTCCACGAATAGCAACCACCAAGTCAACCAGAGAACGTGCCTGGCTGGGCCCGACAAGGGTGCTCACTAAGCGGAAGCCCCTGGTCGACATGGGGG
>JABFFF010000368.1:0-15744 GCA_013623665.1 Fusarium sublunatum | reverse complement strand
CCCTATCCCAACCCTAACCCTATCAGGTTATAGCAGGGCTAAGGCACTTGACGTCTTGGGTAGACTAGTTCTATCTACCCTGGTTTCGAGCATATATCTTGCCCGAGGAAACTGTCGCTAGTGGATGAAGCTGTCTCATCTACCTGCTCTTCAGAGTTCAGTCTGAATAGTCTCAACATTATAGACTTGCATTGCCCGAGGCATCACTCTTGGTACACCCTACACTCGCACCGAGATAAAGGCTTGAAATGACGTGAGTCACCGGACTTAAAGTTGGCGTTTGTTTTTCTTTAGGTCAGCTTCGATCTTTATCGCCTAAGAATAGCCTCTATCGTATGACTATATTTAATTTGAAAAATTATAGTATCTGTATGATTACGTAATATTGTGACGGTCTAAAGCCGTATACTATGGCCTCAAGGTAGAGGGACAGTTTGGTGAGACTGACGGGTAAATTAAAATGATTTGTAGCTATAATAACTGGAAGCCCTAAAGATATGGCGGACTCTTTAGATTGAGTTTTCTGAAAAAGAAACGGTTAAGAAACGGTTAAGGAACCTGTCTCCGGGGTCAAGGACTCGCTAACCTATCACTACTCTGGCTAGGTAAGGTGAGGAGACATGGCGGCGTAGGGAAAAGGGTGATTTGGAACGCCAAGGGCAGGCTGTGGCGTGGCCATGTCGATATGAAGTAACTTCAACTTGTAAGTATGATATGCCGTAAACTTGAAAGTTGACCAAGATATATAGTAGCCCCTTACAATGGACTTGAGAGTGAAGAGAATCCTATTCCGATGTCATCTTGCTGACTGGAAACCTTGTCGTAACCATCAGCCATCAAAGAAGATGGGTCAGGCTGGGAGGAAGAAAAACACGGCCAACAAGCCGCAAAAGCGAGTGGTGAATGAGCAGAATGTGAGACGAAGTAAGAGACGCAGATGAATGGGATAGCGAGGTAGGGTTACACGCGGTGGTTTCACACTCATGGCGCGTCAATCAGTACCACTCTTGGCATTCAGGAGGAAAGACCTAGAGTCTGACGTGTACGGAGGAAACCCCAATTTGGTGCGAAACGGTGGCAATCACCGAGAGATACCGTACTGTACTGTCGGCATGCTTATTTCAGATGACCTAGTCTTGCCTTGGTACGCAGACTGAAACCAGAAAACGCAATGCTAAACCTGCTTCTGACGGTTTAACAATAGGGGTCAGGCCGAGAACTGATCTCAGTGTACAATCCTGTTCAACAAGTGGTTGAGCCAACCCATCAGGGATGAACACAAAGATCCTCTCTGGGCTACATCCTCGCCTTCTCATCCATCAATACGTGCTCTCCAGAGAGGGTATGACCGCTCGGTGCACCTTATTCATCTGGTTTGGAGTGGCTGCGACTAGGAAACGGAAAGATGGCGCTGTGGCATTTGGTAAATCCTTTGCGGCCAGAGAGCGCGTTCCGCACCATGCCCCAAACCTTTTTACATATTCGTCAATCGCTGCCTGAGAAGGGCACTGATGGGGTTTTGGTAGATCTTGCACAACTGTGTAAGCTGGATGATTCATCGACACTGGAGAGCAATCCTTACTTTATGGTTGTTCATGCTCTCAGTCAGCTTTTGGAAGCACCGAATAACGAAGCCTTTTTGGGCAGAGTTATCATGGTCTCGAGCTGTATGCACAACAAATTTGGAGCTCTCTTGGAGAAGAAAGATCCGGTGGCACTCATTTTGTTATGCTTGTGGTATAAAAGGGCCTGGGAATGTAGATGGTGGCTTGACCTTCGCACTAGACATGAAATTTCGGCCATTTGCACATATTTGCGCCGATATCATGGCGACAACGTCGCTATTCAGGCGCTTCTGCCTTGGGTTCAAACGGATATTTCCGTAAAATGTATAGTATTCAAAACAATACAAGGTAAACCACGGGCGTAGCGAAGCCTGACTCATGCCACAGTGACTATTCCAAAAGATCCAGAGAGACAATTGTAATCAATTTAGTAGCTGCACAACTCTTTTCCTAAGACACCCTTTGACATATTATTCATATTCTGTTATGGAGTAAGCAAACCCTTCTATTGAGATCAAAACTGATTAATAACCTAATTCCAACAAAGTTATAACGTATGTGATAAGTGTTACGGCAGTCACAGCTGTGGACACCCTAGCCACTGCGCCAGGGGGCAAAAGATTGGGCTATAATCGCTACTGTAGCAATTACAGAAGGTGCTGTAACTGCCTATATTAATAATCAATTTAATTACAACATTATATATATCCCTTAATAGTAAGTTATAATCAACACGTGAGAGAAGCTAGAAATATCTAAATAATTACTTATCTAATTTATATCTAAGTTCTATAAAGACCTAACTATAACAAGATTACTTTCTTAAAAAGATAAGTAACTAGGCCTTAGAATTAAATATAAGCTGGCTTCTATCAGACAAGCCCCGCGCGAGGCTCTTACTAAAATTAAGGATACGTGGGCCTGCCTACAATTATAATAATTGTTAGGAGGTTGCTTGATGACTTAATAGTGAATGCTAGTTGTACTATCTATCAACCTCTGTAGCCAAACTCGCCTCAATACCCATCGATGCTACCCTGACACTGCACTATGATACAAGTCTAGTTCTTCAAAACATATCTATACCGGGCTTTCCCACTCACCATATCCACAATCGCCTGATTCGCCTCAGCCATCGGCCTCTCCTGCACCCAAGGCTTTACCCCTCTATCCGCAGCCAACTGCAGCATCTCACGCATCTCCTTTGGAGAACCTGCACATGATCCTGTGAATTTGATACGACGCGAAATGAGATGCCTTGGGTGGAAGGTATAAGAACCGTCATCTGGATCTCCCACCTGCACATAGGTGCCATCAGTGCGAAGTAGCGACAGGAACTCTTGAAGGGGTATCTAACATGGAGTTAGTTGCATAATATACACATACTCTTTGTGAGCTGAGAGGTCATACCTTGGAGGATGGGAGAGTAGATATGATGAGATCCAGACTTTTATCGTGCTTCTTTGACCAGTCAGGATCGTCACCTGTAGCGATGTACTCGTCTGCGCCTATACTCAGCGCATCATCCCTCTTGCTCGCTGACCTTGAGATACCAAGAACCCTATCGGCTCCCAACGCTCTAGCGAACAAGACTCCAAAGTGGCCAAGCCCCCCAACACCAATGATTCCGACCTTCTTTCCTGGACCACACTGGTGATGTCGCAACGGGGAGTACAGCGTCAGACCTCCACAGAGCATCGGCGCAGCATACGCTGAGGGTAGGCCATCTGGTATCTTGACGACAAAGCGGGACGGAACTCGTTGATATTTAGCGTGTCCTCCCATGGCCTTTCCTCCATTATAGTGGCGCGCGGCGTATGTCAAGACCAACTTGGAGCAATAGCTCTCAAGCCCAGCGGCGCACTCCTCACACCCTCCTTGACGGCCGAGGCACGCGTCACTCTGCGAGCCTACACCAACGCGATCACCGACTTTGATACCGCCCTCGGTTTGAGGGCCAACCCTCACAGCGAAACCCACTGTTTCATGGCCAACGCATATGGGATACTCGACAGGGCCCTGGCCTTAATGTCAGTCGTCGTGTATGCTTCATTGATAATGAAAGTTGTCAGGACTTACCCAACCGCTCTGCAACATGTGAACGTCTGTACCACAAATGCTGCTACGGGTGACTTTGATGTCTACATCCGTATCCTCCCACGGCTTTGGATCAAACCCACGCCACACCATATGACCCTCGACCACCTTGGCATCCAAGCCCAGCCAACCTTCAAACTTGTAGTCTTGTTCGGCCATTGTTTCGTAGTGCGGCTTGCTTTTGCGTGTTTTGATGATAAGGTTATTACAGCTAATGCTTCTTATATTGTTGACGCCAATGCCGCAGCTGCAGGTGCCACGGATGAGAGTTATTGCATCGACAGTGTCATGAGGTGGTTATTTCCGGTATCCCCGGTATCCCCGGCTGGCGATCAACAGCATACATCATCGAGCAGACGGAGTTTGCGGCTTATACGGGTGGCTATCGTTTATGTCTTTTCTCTTTACACGTACGTAACGAAAACGTCTCGCCCTTCACAGGGACCTTATAAGCAGCTGGTTATGTATGCTGACGAATTAAATGATTTTGCTTCGTCTAATCATCGTCGGAGTCCTGATCTTCATGAGAAAGAACCCTCTCAATCAATCTTCTATCCGGACGCAGGATTTTGTAAATCCTTGAGACTACAGGAATGGGTGTCAGCGATGTCTGGATCCCAGCATACCCATGCCTTGTCGCCATCACAGTCTCCCCCTGGACCCAAACTTCTCTGTCACATTTTGCTGGGAAGGTCTTGCCGCGGAAACAACTATGCTGTCTCAAGTCTTTCCAGAAGAGGTCTTGACTTTTCCATATTGGAAGATACTGCAGTGAGCAGTCTTCCAGGTTCACCAAACAGTGTCCTGCTTCAGACTTGCCGCTGTCGCTGAATGGTGTTCTTTGAGCCTTAGAACCTGTCCGCACCTTCCTTGAAAAAGAGCCTGGAGGGCGAGGTAGTAAGCGATGCAGGGCTAATGGGAGGCAGTAAGATCGATTACGTGGCACCTGTCAGCTATGATAGGACCGGGGAGCTGAAAAGTCGGAATAAGCAGCAGCCGGTCTCGCTATATCAGTAATTAACATTCCCAAGTGACTTAAACACACACCTCATTATAACTCTAACAATAAACATATCAGACTGGAAAAATGTTAAGTATACGCTTTACTCTTCCCCCTTTTCTCTCTATTCTATAATAGCTTATCATACGATCTATCTCGGCCCTATAACTAATAGTATAACGCCGCCTAAAAGTATTACCCTAAGCTTTATTAACTATAAAGCTTATAAGAATCTAAGTTAAGATTATCTTAAGATAAATCTAAAAGGCTAGGTTCTTACTATAATAGGCAGCTTTCTTAAAGAGCTATTTACTAAAAGCTATTTTATCTTATTCTATCTAGCTAAAAAATACTATCTAACTATATTACCTATTAAATATAAATCTATTATTAAAAACCTATTCTAAAGAATCTATATTATATATAGGCTATTAATTAATAATAGGGATCTTATATTTAAGATAAGGCAGTATAATCTTTCTCTAATAGTAAATATTCTTAAGAGGGATAATATTCCTTTAATAACGTGGTTAATAAGCATGCGACGCAGACAAGCATGCGACGCACTTTTCCCTCCTACATCTAACTTTTTATCTAATTAAATAATTCTCAACAACTAATAATGTCACAACCTTCAAATGAGGCCAAAACCCTTCTTGCTCTTCAGGCCCTTTAAAATAACCCAAAACTAAGCACCCGACGCGCTACAAAGATGTATAAGATCTCTGAGCCTAGGCTACGTCGCCGCCGAAATGGCATTCAATCACGACGCGATTATATTCCAAAGTCACGGAAACTATCTAATCTGGAGGAACAGATAATAGTCCAATTTATTATCGACCTAGATTCCCGAGGATTTCCCTCTCGAATATGTTTTGTTGAAGAAATGGCCAATTCTCTGCTAGCTGACCGCGACGCATCACCCGTCGGCAAGCGCTGGGCTTATAACTTCATGAAGCGGCAACCAGAGCTTAAGACGCGTTTATTTCGCAAGTATGACTATCAGAGAGCCAAATGTGAAGATCCGACTATTATTCGTAATTGGTTTAGGCTTATACAGAACACAATCGCGAAGTATGGTATCCGATCAGATGATATNNATGAGACTGGCTTTATAATGGGCCTTATTATGTCCGGAATGGTCGTTATGGGTTCAGAAAGGCAAGGAAGACCGAAATCAGTGCAGCCTGGAAATCGAGAATGGATTACTATGATCCAGGCGATCAACGCGGAAGGCCAATCGATCGCGCCGTTCATCATTGGTGCAGGCCAATATCACCTTGCGAATTGGTACCGAGAATGCGACCTCCCCGGCGATTGGGTTATTGCAACGAGCCAAAATGGTTAGACAAATAACCAGCTAGGTCTTGACTGGCTAAAACACTTTAATCAGGCCACAACTAACCGATCAACTGGTCCTTATCGTCTTTTAATCCTTAATGGTCACGAAAGCCATCATTCCGTCGATTTCAAGAGATACTATAAGCAACATAAGATTATTACACTTTATATGCCTGCTCATATATCTCATCTGCTTTAGCCTCTTGATGTTGGGTGCTTTGGGCCGCTTAAGTATGCGTATGGTCGATAAATAGAGTATCTGATCAGATGCCATATAGACCATATTTCGAAGACTGAGTTCTTTGACGCCTTTTATGCCGCTTTTTAAGCTACTTTTATAGAAAGTAATATCCGGGGAGGTTTTAGAGGCGCCGGACTTGCTCCTCTCGATCCGGAAACTGTGATCTCAAAGCTTAATGTGCAGCTGCGGACTCCGACGCCTCCCGAGGAGGCAGCTAAACCTTCCTCTCCTTGGACTTCAAAGACCCCAACGACAATAAATGAGGCCCAATCTCAGACTGAATACCTTAAAGGTCGAATCAGAAGGCATTATAGTAGCTCTTCAGTCTCTTACTAAGGCAGTTAAGAGAAATATGTATCAGCTAGTCTTAGTAGAGGCTAGGTTAAAGGAATTTAAACAAGCAAATAAGACACTAAGCCGGCGCCGGAGGGCAAAAAGGACTAGACTACAGAAAGGAGGGACGATGACTGTATAGGAGGCATCGCAAGTAATTGATCAGATGGATGTTGATTTGCAGGTAGTTGCGGAATCATCGAGATGTGGTGGTCGAGGAAGGTCGGTCGGACCGGGTGTTCGGCGTTATGGTGTATGCGGCAAGGCCGGGCATAACGCGAGGACCTGTCAGGTAGTTCCTAAGTCATCTGGGCAAGAGTATAGTGAGTAGTTTAATTGATCAGATGGTTTGTGGTATTTTTATTATAATTCGAAAGTAAAAGGCTAAGAAAAGTGCGTCGCATGCTTATCTGCGTCGCATGCTTATCAACTACGTTATAATTAATATAATAATATAATATTTTAACCTATTATTATAGCTAAAAACTATATAGATCTTTAGAATATTTTTATAGAAATTATTTAATATTATAGATAGAGTGGCTCTTATAATAATAATAATAAATAGACTTTTAGCTCTTAAGTAGGGCCTACTATCCTTAATAGCTATCTATTTCCCTTTATTCTGCGGTATATAGAGGTTAGCAATACCGAACTCGTTCCGCCAGAGTTATAGCGCTGGGCGAAGGTCAAGGAACAGAGCCCGGCGTGGCGTAAAGTTATGCGCGGTAGGCCGACTACATATCATCCGTCAATGGGTCCCATTGAGCAGATGCACGATATGATGTCACTCTAGATAGAGGCAGTGCCGTCAACTGTAACGAGAGCAGCCCGTGATCAGAACTGACGATGGTGCGTAGCAAAATATTTGTTGTCTGGTCTCGTCGTGTTGCCGTGTCGATTTGTCTCTAGCCTAGGCGCATAGATATAGAAGAATCCCAATGACGGGAACTCGATTACAGAAGACGCAAACAGTCTTTCCTATGCACATGGACCATTTGTCAGTCAACAGCAGCCTTGTATATTCCGCGAAATGGTTGTGTATAAGACCCTTCTGAAAGTTGGATACCTCTGGGATATTATTTCATATGTAGCGACGCTTGGGATCTGCATTAGGAAACACCCTTTTTTGCCGTGAATGACCATGTCATCGATATAACAGTGGGCGATGAGCGTCTAGACGACGAGAACTTCAAGATTTATATATAAAAGTGTTGCCTTCATCAGAACCCCCACTTGGCTATAACGAATTCCTCAGCCTGATTGCCGGCGACCTAGAATTAGATTTTTCGCGCTTCTGAACTGATTTTCCTCCTCGACGAGATATCCCGGATAACACTGGCTATAAAGGGTTACGCGACTACTCCAGACCTGCAAGGATAATCACGACTGTTAAACCGCATATGGGCCACAGAACGTAAGCTGGTGCCCCAAACGACTCACTCATTTTGGTAATAGAAACAATATCGCCGCACTTAGTTATATCAGGAATCGATTCTTTGAATGGCGGTTACGCGGCGTTTAGCCACTGTTGGGTAGAGAACTGACATCCGACACATTGAGCGAGTTTTGCGATGAAATCAAGTTAAGACCGCCTTCCCGCCAGCTTTCAAGAGGCCGTTATTACCGAATAGATATCCCTTATATATGGATCGACTCTCTCCGTATCTTACAGGCTGGAGAAGGTTCACAGGCTGATTGGCTGTTATATTCTGGGGAGATGGATCGTGTTTATCTCAACTGCGACTTGAACATATATATCGACGTCGCTTCTGACCCCTATGAGTGTGTCTTTTGCTCAAGGGATCTAATATATCTTTCGGGTTATTATTGCCTTTAGATTCAAGAGTTTTTAAAAAGAATTTGAAATATTATAAGAAAAGCATAATACTATAAGAAATAGTCATCTTTTATCTATATAATCTATAAGTATCTATAAAGTTTCTAAGTCTATTAAGAAAATAATAAAATGAAAGAAAAAGATATTACTGAAATGGCCCGTCCAGGTCAGGTTGCAAACTCCTTGTTACTCAGCCTTCTTGGAAGTCTTAGTTCGAAGCTTCATGAGGATGTAGACGAGACCATACGAGCTGAAGACGAACATGGCCGTAATACCTGCATTCCTCCACGCATACGTGTACGCGTTGATGTTCAGAGTGCGTAGGTAGTCTTGACCAGTGCTGTACGAGCACACCATACACTCGTCCTTGGCGTCAGGGTTAATCAGCTTGCTAGGGACATGGGTGAGCCAATCCGCCAGGTATTCACCGCAAGTCTTGCCGTTGGGAGGACTGAAGCGAGCGAACTCGCTCTTACTGCAGTTGATTTCAGTACCCCAGATGTCAAAAGCAAGCATGCTGCTCATCAGGTAGTTGAAGGGATTGATGTAGTAAAGCCAGTATCGCCAGAAAGCCTGGATGCTAGAGTATGGCACAAGGACACCACAGAAGAGGACAAGAATGGTGATGAAAAAAGGGTTGACGAGCGATGCAAACACCTCGTTTGGTGCATAGGCGGCGATGAACTGACCGATACCAGTGTATATGAACTCATACATGAGCATGACGAAGAAAGTTCCTCCAGCCCGGGACGAAGCACTAGGGAAGCCGACAGTGTAATACCAGCAGAGGTAGTAGACAACGGCACACACAACGAGGTATGGGACCTCGGAAACAATCAGACCAGTGGTGAAAGCAATCCACGAGTACATCTTAGACTTCTTCTCGCGTGTCTCAAAGATGTCTCGACGGTGGATGAACATGGGCTGAAGCTGAGCCATGACACCAGGAGCGACAAAAATGAAGTTGAAGATGGTAAACATCTTCATTTGCAGGTCAACAACCGATGAACCAATCTGCCAGAATGTGAAAGCGTTGAAAAGAGCAGATGAGAAGTGCAGGGCAACTTTGTTATTGACGTAGTCTGTGTTGCGGTACAAGGCCACGTTCATACGGCGTGTAACAAGCTTGGTCTGCTCCCAAAGGGTTGTGGCAAACTCATGGCCGTCGTCGATGGTACCAGGGGGCTTGGATGCGGCTTCAGTGACAATGTGCTCGAGTTCCTTCTCAACGGCCTCATGCTCGGGGGAAGACAGCCAGACTTGGTTCCAGTCCTTGCCTTGGGACAAGTGGCCGGAGACGACGTCGATCATGTGCTCGGCAGGGTTGACATCTTGAGGGCAAGGAGCGCCGTAGCGACCGAAGTAGCCAGTAACTGTCTTTCCGTGCTCACCAATCTCACCAAAATACACCGTCTTGCCGCCTCTGGCCAGGAGGAGAAGGGTGTCGAATTGGGAAAAGAGCTGGGCAGAGGGCTGATGGATGGTAACGAGGATAGCCTGGCCGACAGAAGCCAGCTTGCGCAGGAATCGTACCGTGTTGTACGCAGATTGTCCATCGAGGCCAGAGGTAGGCTCATCAAGGAAGATAAGAATACTAGGCTTGGACACAAGCTCAACACCGATGGTAACACGCTTGCGCTGCTCGACGCTCAGACCGGCACCGACTTGACCAATCAGAGTATCGGCAAGATCGTGGAGTTCCAGAAGGTCAATGATGGTGTCGACATACTTGAGCTTCTCCTCACGAGGAGTGTCACGGCTTTGTCGGAGAAGGGCAGAGAATTCAAGGGCTTCGCGGACCGTGGCAAAGGGTTCGTGGACATCGAGCTGCTCACAGTAGCCAGCGGAACGTTGGAAAGAAAGTGGCAGAGGGCGACCATCGACCATGATGGAGCCGTGGATGGTACCCTCAGTCTTGCGCTGAGCCAGAACATCAAGCAGAGTAGTCTTTCCTGCACCAGAAGCACCCATGAGGGCTCCCAACATGCCAGGCTTGACCCAACCTTGAACATTGTCCAGAAGGGTGCGATCTCCAGAGGGCGTCTTGACGGTGTAGGTGAGATTCTTCCAGGTGAAAACCGAGGTGTTGCGGATTAGGCTATCGCCAACTCCACTCTTCTCAGTCTCATCGCCAGACATGACACCATTTCCACTACCGATGACCTTCTTCTCACCGCTGGCTTGTCCCTCCTCGTCGGACTGGCGAAGTGCAGCCGAGATGCGAGCCGTCTCTCGGGGAATAACCAGACTGGGGCCATCCTCTGAGGAAGCATGCCACCTGGTGGTGGAGTAGACAGTGATGGCAACGAAGAGAGCCCACCAGGCCCAGATGATGCCAAAGTTTCTCCACACGTGGTCATATCCGTAAGAAAGAGATGCCAGGTAGTCATCACCGGTTACATAGTTCTGCCCAGCCTTTGCCCCGCTCACACCAGCACAGGCTTGATGATCACCGTTGGTGAAGCCGGGACCACTGGGGACGAGGCTGTGGCCAACACAAGGAATGATCTTGTTGTGGAACTCATTGGACAGAAGGGCATCAAAGGCGTAGCCGATAGGGTTGATCCAGAAGATCCAGACAAACCAATTAGGCATCTTGGGCTTCGAGATAATATAGCCCGAGAACATGAGTGTTGCCGAGATGATGAGACCTGAGAGCTTGGAAGCTCCGTTGAAGGTGCTGAATGCAGCACCGGTAGCTCTGAAGAGGGCAGTCATGCACTGGAGTTACACGTCAGTGAGAGGTTTTCGGTAATGTCCATGGTGCAACTTACAACAGTAATAGCAATTAGAATAACCCAGAACGTGAAGAAGTGGCCGGCAGTGGCGGTAAGTCCAACCATGAAATACAAAACCACCGAGTACGCTGTCACTTGCGAGAAAATAATCGGTATATCAGCAGCAATCTGTGCAATACAGAACGCGGCAGGATGATACATGGCAAACGACTTGTGCTTGAGCAGAACGGGGCGACCTGTGAAAGAGTCTGTGACCTCAGACATGGAAACCATGGAGTTGGAAAGTAGAGCCACAAAGGCAGCACCAGACTTGATGAACAGACCACTTGAATCATCAGAAGCATTGTAGAACAGAGAACCAGTGATCAAAGCCTGGACGACCATTGAAACCTGCTTGATGAAAAACGTGGTCCTGTTTCCAAGCACGATCTGATATTGACGAACAACACAAGACTTTGTCTGCTCGACAAAGCCAACTGTCATGGGACTCTTATCCGAGAGTTTCTTGTCCTTTAGATGTCGCACGCCCTCCTTGAAGAATTTTGTCCTCTCCTTGGCGATTTCAGTGGTCGGATAGTCGTATTCAGAGCGCATGCGCTCGTAGATGGGCGACTTCTCATACTCGGCTCGAAGGGCGTCTGCGTTTCGTGGGAACGTGTTCCGGTGGTCAGGATGAATCCGTCGTTCAGTTGGGACGGTGACGCCAGTCAAATAGTCTGCGACGTTGGCTCCGTGCTGGCAGACGAAGCCCAGGCTCTCCATGAACGGCTTGGCCTCCTTGAGAGGACCATAGTAGACCTCCTTTCCTTCGTCAAGAACAAGAACCTTGTCGAATAGGTCATAGATACCATTACCAGCTTGGTAAAGAGTGACAATGGAGGCGAGACCCAAAACATCGGTCAGGGCGCGGACGGCCTTGGCATACTCCAGAGCACTATATCAGGTTAGAAGCTGTGTAGACAAAAGTATCTGCCAAGTACTTACGTGCTAGCGTCAAGACCGCGAGTAGAGTTATCCCAGCAGAACACTGAACCCTCAGTGGCCATAGTCTCGATGACCGAAACTCGCTTTCGCTCACCACCGGAGACGCCGCGAACAAATGCATCACCAACCTTGGTGTCGATGGTGTGTTCAATACTCATGGACTTGAGTAAGAAGTTTCTCTTCTGAATTCTCAACTCTTCGTGCGAGTTTACACCACTGGGTAGATTAAAAGGTACCTTGAGACGAGTTGCAAAGTTCATGGTCTGTCCCACTGTCAAAGCCGGATAAAACACCTCTTCTTCAGTGTTCATGACAATCTGGCCTCGATAGTCCTTGGCCTCCTCAGCCGTCATGGATCCGTAATGAACATCGCCGCTGACACTGGTGTATCCCCTTCGGTTGTTGGCGATCATGTTGAGAAGCGTGGTGCAACCAGAGCCGGGACGACCCAAAACAAGGAGCATCTCTCCAGGCTTGACGCAACCATGACTGTTGTCAAGAATGGTCTTGAGCGGTGACTTTTGTCGAGACTCTTTGATACGCTTGGGAATATTGTACTGAGACAAGACGTTTTCGTGAATGGCGGCGTCAGCGGCGATGACATCAACCGTGAGATTGCTCCAGGTCACTCCAAGTTCTCTATCTGGGAAACCAGCTGCCTTCTCCTTCTCCTTGTATTCAACAACCTCGGACATCATAGCCCACTCGGAGCCCTCGTGGGTGTTTTCATCCTTCGGCATCGGTTCATAGTCCGTTTGCGAGTCGTTGCTGTCGGAATCCATCGTGTCGGTCTTGTGGATGTGTTAGACTTGGTCCTGGCAGCCGGATTTGAACACCTAGTGGTTTTGTTCTTGTCGTCGAGCAAGACTTGGAGCATTTAATAAAAGAACTAAGGCTGAAATCGAACAAATGCTCCGAAATAAGAAGAAGCAGCGAGTCCATTATTATAGGCATATGTACTCCCTTCAGGCCGCTGAAAACATGGCGGACTTTTTCGGTGTCCGACGGCAGCTAGGGGAGAACTGATCTAGCCAATAGAATAGTTGGACCTGGCTCTTTTGGTCGAGCCGGTGCTTCCATCCACGGATCTCACGGATGCTGATAAGAAGGAATGTTCTAATTCCCAGGGTTGATGCCGCTTAGTCAGTCAGCTACAGCTTTAACCACCATACCTACGTGCTTTAGTGGCTCTCTAGCGTAATCAGCACCCTTGTCGCGGCTGAAATAGCCGTATGAGCCATGCTAATTATATTTCGATCTCCTGAACGCATTAAAATTCATTTATTCATACGTAAATAGCATGGTTCTTAGGGCTAGTTCAGCCGTGTCAACACCAGATTCACATGTAATACGTAACCCCGTTCCCAATCTCTTTAGCACAAATTAATACTAGCAACGGGATATATATAGACTATCACGCTAATCTTTCAAGTTTCAAGACAAAACTTTCAAGATAAAGCAAAATTAACAAACCCGTATCTAAAGTTTGCGCTTTTAATGCCGTTGATCCGAATTGGCAAGCCTCGGCTTAGATGTCGGCTTAGATGGTGACATGCCAGACAAGCAAGCCCCTTGTCCATTCAACGACTGGGCCTTGATCTTCATGTGGCATCCCTTCACAAGGTTTAATACTCTCCAATCACGGCTAGCATCGACGTCTGCTCACTTCAAAACTAAGGTTCAAACGCTTATGAAGCGGAGCTTTCAAATGCCTCCGAGCCTCATTCGAACAACCCCCCACGCTTCTTCCAGTTTCAGAAGCTTTTGTCAGAGACTCTCTGACGTCAGCTGCATCTGGTCCCGTATCTTAGAAGGATACAGTGAATTACTACGGATTGTCATTACGCCGTTTCCGACCGTGGCTGTGGAACCCAGCCTAAACGCACATAAACCAGCCAGTAGCTACTCACGCTACCCTGTCATTAGCCAAGCCTTGTCACTCGGTAGAGAAACCTTCTCGAGACATCCAAGATTATCTTCCAGCTGATGATGTTGATCGAGTCGCCTCGCTCAACATCCAACCTCGAAAGCGCAATCCATTATAAGACAATCAAACAAAATTAGAATCAAGACTGCGGTAAGACTTATGATTCTGACAGAAAGACTGTAAGAACCGTGCCATATTTATTATGGCGAGTAAGAGTAATAAAAGATATGGCATACGACTTATGTGGCTCCTGTAACAATTAGTTCTTATCTCTTTATCCTCGTGCCAATAGAAATCACGGCGATAAAGAATACAGGCGCACCACCAACAGCAAATAGCCTTGACGACGTGCTATTTAAATACGAACAAAGTATGACAGGAGCCAATAGCATGACGACAGTAATGGGCGGATATTCCAAGAATCTGCTTTCCGCTCAGCAAGAACTCTAGCTCTGTCCTTGTTCTGATCACGCTGAGAACTGCCGAGGGACAGTGGGAAGTACTCGTTTGCGACATCATGACTCTGTTCCCAGGGCTGTTGCTTAAGAAGTCGCGGACGTTGGTATGAAGACTAATGTCAATAAGGCTGAGGGAGCCGAACTGGGTATTTTTATCCCCATTAAGTAAGCTGCCTCTGAGTGTCTTCCTGACCAGGCCCTACATATAGGTGACTGGTTCTAGAATCTTCCTATGGCAACCACTTAAGGATCTTTAGCGCGCTAGGTGCTGCTGATTGGAATTAACCTCTACCCTAATGACTAATATCTATACGGCAGTATAAGCGTCATTTATAATATTAAATAATATCTAAGACGGTATAGCACTATAGCTATTTATATATCTGTCCTTACCGCTATAATACTAAATAAACCCTAGCCTAATAACAATCTACTAAAGACAGCCAAGAGTAAGCCAAGCAGTATAAATGTCCTATAATAACTCCAGATAATTATTAACTCTTCTAAAACTAGGGGCCATATATATTTCCCCCTTTCTGGCTATAGCACTTAACTACTGTCAGACGGAAACTTAACCGAGCTAGGTCTTATTCTTTTTAAAAATGGTAAGCATAGGGCTAGTTACCTCTGCGGGCACTATCTGGCATAGGCTTTAAGAAGAATAGTCGATAAAGGTTTTATTATTATAATGACTTTAGACTGCTGTTTCTTAAGTGCTGTAAGTTGAGGCGACTGAGTCCGGGCTATAGAATACAATACGTCGCTTAATATTAACGCAGCAGAACAGGAGCAAGAATATAAAGCAGCACTAGGACTTCCGGTCGTGATGTAAGACTTGATAAAGGAGACTCTACAGCATGTTTCAAAGTTCAACTATTTTAAGTCCTTAGACAACTTGTTTTTATCCCGAGAGTTTAAAGTAAAGTATACTAACTTATAGTTATAGCTGTGGTATAAAGGAAATAAAGCTGAAAATAATAGTTCTGATTAATATTAATTTATAACCCCTGGTTTAAGATGCCATTAAGATTTTTATTGCTAATAGGCCAGTTTTAATTTTAGGTATAGTTTCGCTGGGACTAGATGTAAAGTTAAGTAAGAGGAGTTCCTCTATAATATTACAGATTATCTAAGACTTAATTAATTATTTAAATACCGGGGAAAAGATAAGGAGTTATAGTAAGAAGGATATATAGATTTTATATAGTTTTATAGTCTAA
>JABFFF010000367.1:0-16987 GCA_013623665.1 Fusarium sublunatum | reverse complement strand
ACCCCAAGTTCCGACGAGAAGGCTCCAACATTTTGTATACCGCCAACATCCCCCTCACAACCGCTCTGCTAGGTGGACAAGTCGAGATCCCGACTCTTGACGGCACGGTCAATGTCAAGGTCGCTACCGGCACCAACACTGGCGATAAGATCACCTTGACTGGCTTGGGAATGAAGCGTCTCGGCTCTCGACGTGGCGGCAGCGGCGATCTCAAGGTCGAGTACCGGGTGTCCATGCCCAAGTACTTGAGCGCCAACCAGCGAACCATCGTGGAGTTGCTTGCCGACGAAATGGGCGACAAGACGGCCAAGCGGGTGATGAACGTCGGCTCCTCTTCCAGGTGAGGAGCCTCCGATATGACGTGCGTGACTGATTTGCTGACCGTCTTCAAGCTCGGCATCAAACGACCCAAACGACCCTGAATCGCATAGGAACGAGGGCTTCCTCAAGTCGATTTGGCACACACTGACCAACAACCCTGCGCACCAAAAGGCGAATGAGTCCAAGAATGCGGATGAAAAGGATGACGAAAAGAAGAATAAGAATTCCTCTGAATCTCGATGATTTTGTATCGTGTGCATTAGGAGAAATATAGAGGGACGGAAGAAGTGCATTGGCTGGTGTTCAAAAGGTTTATGTTTTATATGGCGTCGGCGGAGGGTGCGACAACCCAACTACTCATGTAGATCTGCCCATTGCATCAGATCTGTTGTATACTAATCCTGTAGTATAGAAAAGAGGGGGCTGGCAAGCTCCAACGAGGCCACTCTCCTCAATAAATTGTAGTCAAATCACGTAACGAAGCATTGATCATGTATGTATAGCTACGATCCCTAGTTGATTGTTAGTTTATTACTTAGTGACAGGGGTCTTGTAAATTTAAAGCAGAATTTAACATGGTATAACAAGCATCTTATAATATTCTATAACATACTATAAAATTATATGTGTTTCGCTATTTTTCATAAGTATTGTAAGAAACCTTATAGATATCCTACCTATTAGAAATGGGTCGGCACCAAACTAAAAATCATTCACGACGTGCAGCTGTATGTTTGCGCGGACAGGAATCACGTTCATCATGCACTTCTTACCTTGGTCTAAAGCGACCTCTTCAGCGTTGAGCGGGGAGCAAGCCTCGTTGATGGCACCTTGTATGACTTGATTAGAGTCCAAACTGTTCATCATCATTATTTAACTCACATACTAGCGCAACAGCGTGTGTAATGTAATGTAACCGTGTCCCTTGCTTGCTGTCTTCCAAATAAACTCCATCCCAGAACCTTACCATGCTCCTCAGCCGATGGGCTTGAGCTTCTTCTTCTTTTTCTTCTCACCGCTCTGGCCCTTCTGAAACGATCTCCAGC
The DNA here is from genome assembly GCA_013623665.1 of Fusarium sublunatum. Lineage (NCBI taxonomy): Eukaryota > Fungi > Ascomycota > Sordariomycetes > Hypocreales > Nectriaceae > Fusarium > Fusarium sublunatum. The sequence continues at coordinate 15,620 of JABFFF010000367.1, read as the reverse complement.
TGCTGATGCGTTCATCCCGGGTGGCTTCCCAATCCTGCTCATGCTGGCGTTTGCGCTTGCGTTCCTCCACCTCGGCGTCGGTACGGCGCTGCTCGCGGCCTTCCTCTTGAAGCTGAGCCTTCATCTGGCGGCGTCGACGGTGCTCGTTGTCGATGAGGACATCGCGGGCCTTTACGCGCCACATCTTCCGAAACTCATCCGTCTTGAGCTCTTCGCTGTTGACCGTCCACTTGTTCTCCCGGATAAGCAGCATGCGTGCGTCTGCGATGGCCTCATCGAGTCGTGCGCGGTGCTTCTCGTCCATGAGCTCCGTTTGAGCCTTCTTGAGCCTGTCGAAGGCATCTGGCGCTAGCGGGTTCTTTGTCTTGTCGGGATGGATAAGCAGGGACTTCTTGCGGTAAGTGATCTTGATATCTGAGTCGGGGACACCAGGCTGGAGATCGAGGACAGCGTAACTTTGGAAAGGAGTTAGATATGGGAATTACATATAGATGGAAGTATTCACGTACGCGTCAAGCCGAAAGGCTTTCAGGATGCGGTCGATCTCGGCATCCTGGTGGGAATAGATTAGCGGGTGTCATGATAGCTGATTTCGCTGGCACAAACTGACCTTGTCGAATTCCTTGGCCTCGAGCTCAAGGGCATCGAGCGCATCCTTGTCTTCTTTTGAGTCTTTGCTGGCCATTTTGGGTAAATGAGCCTTTTTGAAGAATGAGAGGTTGAAATGATGGAAGAAAGACTAAGTTGGAGGTAAAGTATACAATGTTGTAGCGGCAGGGCGACGTTTAGACAAGGGGACCCACCCCCGCGAGATAAGATAACAGCCGAAAAAAATTACTGGAAAGTTGATGAAGCTCTCAGTACAGGGTCCGCTATCAACCATTCTAACAACTACATATTCCTTTGCTTTTGAGGGCGCGTCAAGATGCCACAACGCGGCGCTTCACCAGCCCCTTCTGAGGGAGAGATTGATATCTTTGGATCTTTATATCCCGGCGAAGGCGACAACGAGAATGGCGGCAACAGCGGCGACGTTGACTTCGACTTTGACGGTCTCTTGAACGGCCCCGAGCCTGGCAATGATGACAACGATGAGGCTTTTATTGCTCTTCAACAGGCGGCTTCTTTTCGAAAAGCCTCCAATCTGAAGGGCAGAACGGTCAAAAAGGGTGGAGGTTTTCAGGCAATGGGTAAGGAACGGTGATGCTGCAATTCAGGTTGTGCGTTAACATATCCTAGGCTTGAACAGTAACCTCCTAAAAGCAATTACACGAAAGGGTTTCTCAGTTCCGACACCGATTCAAAGAAAGGCTATCCCTTTGATTCTCGACAGAAAAGATTTGGTGGGTATGGCCAGGACAGGTTCAGGAAAGACGGCTGCCTTTGTTATCCCCATGATCGAGCGATTGCGCGCCCACAGCGCCAGGTTCGGAACACGAGCGCTTATTCTTTCGCCATCTCGAGAACTTGCGATTCAGACTTTGAAGGTTGTGAAGGAATTCAGCCGAGGAACCGACTTGAAGTGTGTTTTGCTTGTCGGTGGTGACAGTCTGGAGGAGCAGTTCGGATATATGGCCGCCAACCCCGATATTGTGATCGCAACGCCTGGTCGATTCCTCCATTTGAAGGTCGAAATGAATTTGGACTTGTCATCTATCAAATATGTGGTTTTTGACGAGGCCGATCGCCTTTTCGAGATGGGTTTCGCTGCGCAGTTGACCGAGATTCTTCACGCACTACCACCCTCAAGGCAAAGTCTACTCTTTTCCGCAACACTACCTGCTTCTTTGGTCGAATTCGCCCGCGCTGGTCTACAGGACCCAAGTCTTGTGCGACTTGACGCTGAGACCAAGGTCTCCCCTGATCTCGAGAGTGCTTTCTTCTCTGTCAAGGGTGCCGAAAAGGAGGGCTCATTGCTGCATATTCTGCACGACGTGATCAAGATGCCGGTCGGATCACCTGAGGGTGTAAAGGAGGATTCTGAAAAGGGATCTAAGAAGAGAAAGCGAGGCGCGGACGGTGCTGGCGGCAAGCCAACACAACACTCTACAATTATATTCACTGCTACCAAGCATCACGTCGAGTATCTCGCGAACCTACTCATTCACGCTGGCTTTGCAGTCTCTTATGTTTACGGTTCACTTGACCAAACCGCACGACGAATCCAGGTTGAGGACTTTCGAAGAGGCAAGACGAATATCTTGGTGGTTACTGATGTTGCTGCACGAGGTATCGATATTCCAGTTCTCGCCAACGTCATCAACTTTGATTTCCCTCCCCAGCCCAAGGTCTTTGTGCACAGAGTTGGTCGTACCGCTCGAGCAGGTCAGCGAGGTTGGAGTTACAGTCTTGTAAGGGACACAGATGCCCCCTATCTCCTTGATCTTCAACTGTTTCTCGGCAAGAAACTGGTTGTGGGCCAGGAGTCCCAGAACCCATCATTCGCAGATGATGTAGTTGTTGGAGCACTAAAACGAGACCCCGTTGAAGCTCATGTTGAGTGGTTCAACAAGGCTCTTCATGAGAGCGAAGATATCTCGGCGTTACGGGGAGTTGCGAGCAAGGCAGAGAAGCTTTACTTGAAGACAAGAAATTCGGCAGCCAGCCAAAGCGCAAAACGTGCGAGAGAGCTGGTAGGCACCCAGGGATGGACGCAACTTCACCCGCTCTTTGGAGAGGATGTTGATGGAGCTGAACAAGCACGAGTCGACATGTTGGCGAGAATCAGTGGCTTCAGACCTCAGGAGACTATCTTTGAGATCGGCGGTCGTCGTGATAAGGCAACCACCGAAGCTGCTGAGGTGATGAAGCAACTGCGCAAGAGAATCACACCAAGGAGGCGAGAAGAGACAAATGGTGAGGACGACTTTGAAGGGATCGACGATGATGTGCCAGCTGGTGCTCAGATTGATGTTGACTCTGACGAGGAGGAGCAAGAGGTGGAAATGGACGGCGCCCTTGATGAGTCTGTCGAGTCCGACGATGATCTGGAGGTCACCGTCTCCAACACCAACAACAAGAAGGGACAGACAGACTGGCGCGACTCAGAAGTTTTCATGTCATACACACCGCGAACATTCAACGCCGCCGAGGAACGCGGCTACGGCGTCCAATCCGGCGGCAACGACTCATCCAACTTTGTCGAAGCCGCCCGCGACGTAACCATGGACCTCACCAACGACGAGAACTCCAAGGGCTTCGGCGCGCCCACACGCTCCAAGATGCGCTGGGACAAGAAGTCCAAGAAGTACGTGTCTCGCGAGAACGACGACGACGGATCAAAGGGCGCAAAGATGATCCGCGGCGAGAGCGGCGTCAAGATCGCAGCAAGCTTCCAGAGCGGGCGCTTCGACAAGTGGAAGCGCGCCAACCGCCTGGGCAAGCTGCCGCACGTCGGCGAGGCAGAGCGCGGAGGCACCAACCACGTCGCCAACCTCCCCTCGGGCGTGCGCTACAAGCACAAGCAGGAGAAGGCGCCCAAGGAGGCCGACAAGTACCGCGACGACTTCCACGTGCGCAAGAAGCGCGTCGACGAGGCGAGGGAGAAGCGCGTGGGACGCTTCCGCGACGGAATGGGCAGCAAGAAGGAGCTCAAGGGCAGGGAGGATATTCGCAAGGCGAGAGAGGAGAAGGAGAGGAAGAGGCTCAAGAATGCGCGACCGTCCAGGAAGAAGTGAGGTTACAGATGAGGTGGCATTTGGGCGTGGCGTTTGGTCAATATATAGAGAAAAGAGTGCGACTTTTTTCACTGCGACTTGTTTACTTGTGGAATGATATTGAGTTGCGCCAGATGTGCTGTTAATATTAACTTGAAACGCATTGCCATTATGAGACTTGTATACAGGCAGCCTCTTACCTTTGTTTGTTATCTCACTGACCCTCGCTCGCAATTGTATCATTTACGACACATATTCGATTCAAGAAACATTGACAGAAGCAAATCTATTACTACTCAGTAGCTATAGCTATATCGAACTGTTCGCCAAACTCCAATGCTATATCCCTCCTTTCCCTTCCAATTCACGAAACGCCAACCTCTAACAGGGTCAGCTTCGCCAGGAAGCATCAGAATCGCGAAGCAATGACTAAAATCTCTCGCTAGCAAAGATGAATGATCCAGAATGCCAAAATGCCAAAATGCCAAGATGTAACAGGAGAATAAACAGCACATTTAAGAAGCGACGTGTAGAGCGAAGAGAATTTGGAGCGCAGTATTTCCACGCTCCCCAAGTAGGGCCATTTCCAAGGCTTGTTTGTGTATGCGCGAAACGCAGGCACATGGGGTATCATTTCGAGGTCTTGGTAGGGAAAAGTCGATGATTATTGTAGATCCGCGCCAGAAAGTTGTATACGGATAATAAGCAGAATTGAAAAGCAAGTCATAAAGTCGTAAATAGATGGATAGCTCTGATCAGCTTATCCATCAGTAATATCCAGGTTATCCAGCCACAGACTAATGGCGTCGTGAAGCGGACTTCGTGATCGGCCATTTCTGTGATGGTTGGTCTCGAGATGTCGCTTCTCGCGAATGTCAATGACTTCGCGAATGGTGTCCTCAAGTGCGGAAAGAACAACAGTCTTGCACTGAACGCGAGGGATTTCAAGGGGTGCCTGGGGCAGCGCAGGTGTGTTGAGAGCCGTGATAGATAGTGGTTCTTCAACCTCTGTGCTCATGCGGGTGTCGCTGTGTGTTTGAGAAGAGGCGAGCGAGTGGTCTTTGCTAGTATCCTGGCTCAAGCTGATAACTCTTTCAACAGCGTCAGTCAGAGTCTCGTCGGCACGTAAAACAGGTTCCTCAATCCATTCCTCTTCCAATTGAGTCTCATATGGAAGGATAGAGGGAGTCAGTAGCCCCCCATAAGAAGTTGAGAGCCCTGGTGGACCGGTGATAGGTCGGTGATCAGAGGGTGCTCGTGGCTTGACTAGTCGGCGATACCGAAGACGAGTAATTGAGTTATTGGTGGTGTCGGCAATCATGACACAGCTAATGTCTACCCAGCGCTCATTCAGGTCGCCCAATATGGGGTAAGCCGGAGGGGGCGTGGGTTCGGCCTGGAGAGATGCCTTCACCTGCTCTATCAGATCATCTTGAGGTGGGATAGCCTGGAGAGCAAAGTCCGGATGATAGCGATTCAGCCACCCCGCAGCGTTAAGTGGTAGATCGCCATCAATGCACAAGCGTGACGCTTGTTCGAAAGAGTCGAGCCCGTTTTGAAGCCCGGGGGTAGACAAGTAGCCGCTGCTCGATGGAGAGCTGATAGCGGACTCGAAGGACGTCATGTAGTCGGGGAAAGAGATGTCGACGTCAATCACGCCATCATCCGCATTGATTGACGTTTTGACAGGTGATTCAAAAGCACCGTTAGGGTCTGGTGTCCTGTCTGGACGGATAGATGGTTCTCGACTGTGTCCTTTGCATTCTCTTGGAGTTCCGGTTGCTCCAAGTGCGTCGGTAGAAGGCCGTGCTTCGGACGAGGGGGCGTTCGTGTTATCCACAAAAGATGCCTCCTCAACCATCTGGGATAGTTTGTCTGTCCTGTGGAACGACGCCTTTGTAGGCGACTTGGGGTCGTACCCGCTGTAGCTGCTGTACGCGGTTGAGTCCCGACGTCGAGTACTCCATAAGCCACTGATGACGCTTCCCCAGCGCGAACTTTGACTCCTAGAATCGCTACTGGTATTGCTCATCGCGCCTGTGCTTTCACCTCGCTTCAGTGAGCGCTTCAAGTCGTCAGTAGCGACGCTTCCGCTGCTACTTGGGCGAGGTCTCCTTTGCGTGTCCCCTCTCTGAGCTGTTGAGAAATGCGGCATCGTAGTCTCAGGCATGACTGTCGTGGTTGTAGCAGCACTGCTCTTCCGGCTAACAGCATCATTACCGAACATGGCGAAATTAGGGGGTCGAATTGATGCTGCATCCGAGACGCGCCTTTCATGATTCTTATCCATCGTCAAATGAGCCAGTTGCATGGGCACAGCCGAGGCTCTTGCGCTTTGGCTTGTTGTTCTCGAATGTGAAGCGCGACGTAGCCCTGTGCGCCGGTTAATCTTTCGGCGGAGGGATTCTTCTCGGAGGACAGGTATGACAAAGGTCGGGGGTGAGTTGGAATATGTTCCGACTGAGGTCGAGGTGCTAGGACGATGGGCGCGTGTCGTTGGGAACTGCGAGTTTGCAGGCAGGAAAGCAGAGAGAAGAAAGATGAGGCGTCGAGCAACCATCTTATCGTCAGAAATAATGATAGTTCGTGCCGGTAGAGATAGGTCCTCTTCATTCCTGTTCTTCTGTTGAAGATAGAGCCGTCTTCGATACGAGGGTGGGCAGAGAGCCTGGAGCCAATCGGTATGGGTTGCCAAAAATCCAGTCAGGAGGTTGTAAAAGAACTGGTTCTGGTGATCTGTCCCTGAAACCCACTTGGAAGTCCAACGGGCCTCGTCGCGCCAGATACCCCAGCGCCCTTGGCCGGTTACAACTCTGGCGGCACTTAGTCCCATGACAATTCTGTGTCGAGCAGCGTCAACTTCGCCAGCAATGTTTGTGTCCTCTGCCAGACAATTAGGCCACAAGTAGACCAGTTTCGTGGTGCTCTTTGGTGGTTTGATCCGAGGCATCTCGCCTCGCCGATGCTCCGAGAAGGATGGAGTTCTGCCAGCTTTGTTGATAGTCGCTGAGGGAGGAACTGGTCCAGGGGCTGGTCCAGGAGAAGTAAGATCGACCTGTTTGAGCATCGTTGCCAAGATCGTCGCCACAACAGACTGAAGATGTGTCAGTGTCCTCATGATGATATCCCAGTGTCGAGTAAGCGAATCGATCCTATCCTCCATGTCGGTTGTATAAGCTGAGTCTGCCGCATCCCCGTTATTTCCAGATCCGACCATAGTCCATCCTGAAGGCCGCGCTGAGCTGAAAGATGACGGGAAGAACTCCTGATCTGTGTAGGAGCTTGATTCGCGTTGTGCTGGCTTAGATTGGGTCATGTGAGAGAGCCGAGTCGAAATAGGGGTTGCAGCAGGGAGCTGAACAACCAAGACCACAGCATACATCGGAGTTCGTCGTTGCTTGACCTGGGGTTTCTTTTTCTTGGGCACGGATTCGTCGCTTGTCGTCGGGAATGGAAAGCCAGTATTATCGTCTGTCCAGCCGTTTGAAGGGGAGATACTGGAATCCGCATCATCTGTAGGGAGGTTCACGGGGAAGAGGCGGGTAATGAGAACCTTCTTCTTCTCACCTGGACGTGCAGTAGAAGTATGGCTCTGAGTTGCGGAGGAGGCATTTGTCGGGGAGAAGGCTTGCGAGGAGAATGACTGAGATAACCGGCTGGAACGAGCACTGGAGCGTCCAATGGAACTCCTACCATCGCCAATAATGCTGCTAGGAGGCTCAGCTGGACGCGATTCGCCTGGTACTACATGCACTTTGGTTGAGGTTCCCTTGTAGGACATCAATTCCGAGTTTCCAAAGATACAGCTGGAGAATGTCGCAAGTTCCTCACGATATTCACGTGCAGCCTTCTGTCCATCTGACTCGATGAGACTGTCCCTTCGTCCTTGAAGCGAGGCTCGGCGATCAAAGGCACCTTGTCGTGGTGGGGGTTGAGGACCTTCGGGCTGAATTACAAGAGGACGTGAAAGCTGGCCAAGACTACCTTTACGTGGCGAGGTTGGCGTTCGACGAAACTCCGGAGGGATAGGGGCACGCTCCGTAGGCGATACTGGAGGAGCGGGGTGGCTGTCAAAGAGTAGAGACGCATTAGAGGGGCCTAGAGCATCCTGCATTATGATAACCCGAACATCGCGCACGTCCAAGTCCACATCGCCGCTGTAGTCGAAGGCGTTGGCCGTGGAGGTAGCAGGGGTAGTTGGAGTAGTTGATAGCGGAAACACTTGATCATTGCGATGCTGATACAAGGCGTGAGCGTCTGGAAAAAGCAGATTTCGAGTGAAGATGTCTTCTTGCACCGATTCAAGCGAGGATACGGGCCTCGACGTCTTTGTGGTGGCCTGAGTAGGCGTGGCTGAAGGGCCGCCAGAGCCCAAGTGCAAAAGCCTGCCGAGCATGTCGGGAGGCGCACTCAGGGATTTGGGCAGCAGGGTGGATTAACGAAGAGGGCGGCCGTCGATATTAATTACGACGGCGAGCCATAATCAAGATGGGAGACGAAGTATTTCGAGCTGGGCGTAATCGCATAGTANNGCCCAGCTAAAGCGGAAGAAAGCGAAGCGGGCGCAATGTGGTTGGCGAGGGGGCCAGTTTAGGGAACAAAGAGGAAATCCAAGTTGAGTCTTTGTCTGTTTGTTTGCTTGGTTGCTTGCTTGTTGTTGTTAAAGTAGAAAGAGCCCAGAGGTGGCGGCAGTCAGTGAGGATTGATGTTGGTTGTGGCGCGTGTGGTAGTGGCGATTGTGTATGTGCTCTAAGGTAACAGTAACAGTGATGGACGATCACAGGAAGGACATGCACATCTGAAGCGAGAATAGGTTGACCTCGAGAGAAGAGACTGGAGACGACTAGGTTTACTGAGAAGATCGAAGCGATGCGCGAGATGCGAGCGTGAGGGGTTGATAGTTTGCGGGTGGAGGCAAACGATATGCGGATTTCAGGACGAGTGATCAACAGGAGATATGGAGCAGTTATGCAGGTTGGACGATCGTGGGTGTATAGGTAGTCGAGGGTATCGAAGTGACGAGGTTGAGTGAGAGTGAATGCGAGGATGTTGTTGTTGAATGTAAAAGTGAGGGCGTAGAATAATAATTGGAGGTGAGGTTCAATGCGTATCTCGCAGGTTGTTGTAGGTAGGTAGGTAAGTGGTATGGTAGGTAGTAGGTAAGGTAAGGTAGGATCCAGATGCTCGGGACAAGCCAACTCGGGGCGGGTGGCAGCCCAGTTTTGGGGGTGTGTGGCAGCTGGAGCAACAGCAACAGCAACTGGGCTAAAGCTTCCGGGGGTACCGCAGATGCAAGTATTGCAGGCAGCTTGTTAGTGGCGGTTGAGGGCTGGCGCTGGTGGCGGCTCGACCACGCGGTACAAGAGGCCTAGTACCTCTTAGCACGACCCAGGCGGGCAAGGTGAGACGGAGAAAGAGAATACCTAGTCAGTGGAGATTAGAGAAATGTGGATTTATTGCCTGCGGCTCGCTCGTTTGCCAAGAGACGATAAGAGAGAGGAGAGAGACAGACAGTTCAGTCGAGGAATGGGGGTTTCCCCAGAGTCTCAAAGTCTGGATAAGACGGGAGATGATGATGAGGGCTCTGATGCCGAATGACGAGAGCAGATGCCAGACATAAAACGGCCAGACAGCCGTAATAAACAACGCCAAACCGACTGGGGATTGGACCGACCGAGCGAGGAGGCCTTTGTCTAAGAGCCCAGCGAGAGCTTAGATTAAGTTAGGTTAGGTCGGGTTGAGTTGAGTTGAATTGGGCTGGGTTGTCGAGAATTACTTTGAGATAGGTGCCTCCCTCCACGGCTTACACGAAAACACTCTTCCTCTCCTCTCCTAGTCGACAACTAAAGCCGAGCCGAAGCCGTTCGTAACCAAGTCAACTTAGACTCGTCTCACGGCGATAATACTCGAAGCGGCGATATTTAGGTAATAACCCAATCCTCAATAATATAAATCGACGGCGGCACTGCGGGTGGCTAAACACTCGATGGGACCCGTCGGGGTGGGCGATTCCATTCCACAGATAGAGTTGATTGGTAACAACGGCGGGCCTGCTAAAACAAGAACCCTTTCTCTCTCTCCTGGGGGGCCCTTTGCCGGCGGCTCTTTTGGTGTTTTGGGTCTCTGCTGCTCGCGACGGCGCGTATCCATTCGCAGATGAGTTATTAATTACTCCAAACCCGAAAAAAAGAAAACAAAAAAGGAGGGTCGGGCCGGGTCGTCGGTTGAGGCCGAGCTTGAGTTGAAGCTGTGAACGTTATTCAACCTTGTTCAGCTTATGCCATGCCCTGGACAAGAAGAAGCCATGGGGTTAGGTAGTTGAGTTTCGGGCGGATATGACTCTAAGGACGGGAATTGATAAAAGAGCACAAGGCCTAAAGGTAAACGCAAGCAAGCGCCCTGTATGCAGCGAAAGGCAACCATTACTTCGAATCCCCCCTGGCTCCCAAAATGCGGTGAAAGCAACCTTTGAATCGACAGCCATCGAGTCCGACCAGGGTCTTCCCAGTAACCTACCTGACTATGCAGTAGCAGTGGCAGTGGCAGNNATGTATGTATGTATGTATGTTTATCAGCAACGCAAGACATCCATACCAGACTGGGAAATTCCGGGGTCATAACATGGCAGGCCAGGGACTGTGATTGAATCCCATGGCGACGGTCATGATAGTGGAACTCGAAGCCGTGCTCTGGCTTTCGGCTGGCTTGTGCTTACAGGTCGAGAGGGTCCCTCTCGGCGTGGGCGCGAGGCCGCTCCGTCCATTATCAAACTCCCCGCAAATGGTCAGATAGCATAGGTAAGAGATATTTGGTCCGAATACGCCTTACGGATACAAACAAATTGTATATACGGAGTAGGAGTAGGTACTCTTACAAACAAGCCTCCAGACCGGGCAACCATCTCACACGCTAGTGCTTCGCTCATGGCAGTCTCAGGCTAGACATGCCGAGGGGGCACATCAGAAAGCCGGCTAAAGAACGCCATGGGTAACGGTCAACTTGGTCCCCTGTCTTGTCTTGGCTTGACTGTGGTTGTCTCGTGCTTTTTTCTCGCTTTCTCTCGAGCGATACGTTTAGCGAGTCGGTAAGCGAGAAAGCTACTCTTGATCAATACGACTGACTTTCGTCAACATGGCATGGTTGGTAAGGCATCAACCGGTGAGAGAGTCAAATTTGCATAGGTAGCCTATATCAGTCGCAGCCCAACTCCTTCAACATGCTCTCTCTCGGTCTCTCCCCTGGTCGTGGACATGGACCATCACAATGCCATCACCAACGCGCACAATTGTCACTGCAGCCCGCTATCGGCTCGTTACCTACCAGGCGGCATGTGTTCTGACTGGCTCAAGTAAACGTGCACCGTACGCATGACGCTATTGTACATACATACATGCTGGTTGACCGCAGCTATCGTGCACCTACTACATGCTGTGCTGTGCTGTACTGTACATAGGTACTTCTTCTAGTACTTTAACAGTCGGCTCCGAAGAGTTGCGAATTTGTGGTGTGTGATGTGAGGGTTTATCTCTCACCCTTTTTCCCCTCTTCTCCAACTGCCGCGGCGGTGACAAACAGAAGGATAAAGAAAACTCCCGTCAGCTCCGCCTATGGCTTCATATCGTTGAGAATGTAAAGAGTCTGTACGTAATTAGTAGAATAATCTACTACATGCGGATATAACGGGCTCAACCCGCGTCTTGTACATGTACACAGCCATCTCGATGCGATTAGCTTGACTCGTGACTGCGGACCAAACTCCGGTCGACCTTTTGAACCACCAGTGAATCTGAACACTGACAAAACCCCTTTACATTGCTTTGGATGACATTCTGCCAAGACATATTGTTGTGCCAGCAGGCAAAAGTGCGATGGGCGGTCGCTGATGATCCTTGATATTTCTTGCTGACAATGGCGCGCTACAGTATGAGATGAGGGTACCACAGCATGCCATCGCCATTCCTAAGCTCAGCGAGTTTTCCTATATCTTCAAGTCTGTTCTGGACTCTTCTCGGCTCAACAACTCGGTTCATTGGCCAAGACTGCTAACTCGCAGTAGTGTTTTGTCTGAGGCCTCGGCCCTAACGGCCGCTGGCACGCTTGTATCCGCAAAAAAACAGACCAGTCAAAGTTGGGATATTGAGGCTAAAGGCGAAGCTTCTATTGGGTGGATTTCCTCGTGGGGTTACATTTCCTTCGTCATGTCTCATGCCCCGCGATAAAGTGCAGTCGAGCTCTTTTTCATCCCCTCAGTCCATGATCTACAGGCACGCCTTAAAAGAACGCCCAACGGCATCGCCGTGATACAATGAGTCAGGCATATCTTCTCAACAACTCTATTCATGACAGTAGTGCCTTGGAGTCAGTCAGTCAATCAGTCGACTGTCGATTCAGGCCAATGCCGCTATGGGCACTCACACGAGAGAGCATCTTTCCCTTGACGAGCCTGGACTGTCGATCTTCATCCCATGAGCGGGTCACAACAAACCAAACCGATGGCTACAGTAAGTTTACGGGTGTAGCATTGCCGTCGTGTCGGTGACGGGAAATCTCTGCCCGTCTTCCGGCTAAGCGCAGCTCGTGTGCAGATCTCGTCGTGAATAGCATCGAGCGAGGCACGATGATCAAGATGCAACAGAATAATGACGCTGGCGGTGATGCATCTCATCAGCCAAGTTGTCAAATACCACGTAGTAAGACAAGAGCCAGACTCGGCATGTCGCATAGCCCATCCCTTTTCGTCTTGTTTTGCTCCGTGGCTGCAGCGGCACTATATGCAGCCAGCAGATGGCTACAGCCGTGTATGTACCTACGAGATGTAAATGCCGGTCTCGATATGGCCTGGCGGCTAAGGGCGTTGCTAGCTTGTCGGTAAATAGATCATGGGTGATGTTTTAGTTATGTTTATCTTATTGTGTCGATATCTCCCTTGAGGTTGCTTCGTCAACTCCCTCGCACCACCAAGGGATCTCTCTCTCTATACACATTATCACTTTATCTCAACCAAGATCCTAAGCTTATTCATTGACTCCTACTACGTATTGATTTGTCTTCTAGAAAGGCAGGTATTATGGCATTCGTCACGTGTGGCGCTTCTTGAAACCTCCTCCACCTCCGCAACTCCACAGCCTCTTCTCATGTCATCCATCTTCACCGCCCAACGCTCGCTCAACTTAACTATGAGCTGCATCAAGAAAACGCTCCTTGCCCCGGTTGCCCGCACAAGCACACGCACAAGCCACAGCCAAGTCCTTCTCCATGCTGATCCTTAGCGGCATTTTGCATTCGCCTGTTGTGCGTGCTATGAAGACAGCCGAGTTACAGGTCTTGCAGGCCCCTTGCGAATCGCTTCAGCACCACCCCCTGATGCCCTTTTGGAAATGAGCCGCTCCATTCGGGCATGTGCGCGTAGAGCGGCCGCATGAGTTTGCTTTTCCTCTATATTCTTGCCCTTATTACAGGTCACATCTCATCTCTGTCGAGGGCTTCACCAACCAGAACCCCTGCTACGCTCCTCCGACTGCTTGGGAAACCAAGATTGCGTTCGGCTCATCGTCTCTGATTTTTGCTGGGTTACTCGATCGGATTCTGGCCAACCCCCACACACAGAAAAAGAGTGTGTGTGTGGCAGTGGCAGACCGGTTCACGTCACAAGCAGCTACTGTTGGGTATTTGCATAATACTTTCAAATGGAAAAAGCAAGGGATTGCTTGTGCCAAACCCTGGTCAGAGGTTGACCGTAACTGATCACAAGGAGCGCAGTCAGCAAATCTTGGCCACGGAGTGAGCAACTCGATATTTGGTGGGCAAATGTTACTCGAGGTGCCCGTAGGCTCATTGCAAAGAGTCACGAGATGTGTTGCATACCACCTAGTTTCGCTTACTATGCAGTCTCTGTTACCTCTGACATTGCCCGTGTCATTCAATGTCCCTCCATCATTGGACTGAGCCGACTAGTCGTCGGCGGGCCGTCCCTTGACCGTCTCACTCAAATCACCAGCTGACTTGTGACAGACGGCGCAGTCCAAAGTCTCGACCTTTGCTGCCCACAAGTTCCATCTCATTTTGCTACATGGTAAAAACTCTGAAAACCATGCAGAGTACATGCCAATTTGGCTACCTGGCCGAATGTAACGCTGACCCCTCGTTCATCGCGCCCTATGTCAACCACCATCTCGGCCTTGCATGCTACATAGAAAATGCTCGGATGATGGCTGGCCTCAGATCTGTTAATGCGTGGGCTCGCAGGCTTTTCCCCTTGGGGTTAGCATGTTGCCGCATCTTCAAGGGTCCAAGACGAGTGGTGCGATTTGTGCATATCATCTTGAGGCTGATGCTGTCAAAAGTAAGGGTCCAATCCTCCAGGACTACGTCGATCGCCTCCGCGGCAAAGGTCTTCAACTGTGTGGTCGATGACAAGATGGGAGCTTATAGCCTGTTTGGCAAACTGAGACATGCCAAGGACAGAATTGATCGAGTGCAACGTGTCATGGATAGAATGTTCACACACCCAGCTGTTAAATCATACGCTTATTATTGAGGCATATACTATGGCTCTATCAAACACGCCTTCAAGTCTCCAGCTTGGTCCACCAATCGATATCACTCAGAAACCCATGCTTTCAAAATCGAATTTTCTCAACTCCCACCCTATTTGGCGGTAAGGACCGTAGATCGCCGGTTTCGGGGTCCTTTCAGGGATCAGGCCTTTCTTTTAGCGTCGAGATACGACAGAATCGTCAGGTTTTAAGGGTTTGATCCAAAGTTGTTGCAACTTTGCCCCTCTCAGACCCCTCTTATCCCCGTGGTAGATCTCCTCGGGACACGCTGAAAGGGAGAGACAGACAGCAGCGTCGAGACCGACGATCATTGTAGCTGCACCGGAGCACAGCACCTCTTTTCATCACACAAGCTTCCACAAATCAGCGGGCAGGCTTGGTCGCCTCTCGGTGGTTGTTGACGTGTTGATGTGCTGGGATTGGTGTCGATCACCGTTGTCTGAGACTCTGGGGCGCTGTCAGACGTAGTCACGGGGCTCGAGGTCAGAATCTCGGGCTGTAAGGTTACGGAGTGAATCCCATATGCGTGGAGACACTCCCTGATGATCTCGGCCTTGTCCGCAAAGTTCTCAATGGTTCTACCATCAACGACGATGTGGGCAGAGGCGACAGTCTTGAGCTGGTCTAGACGCCAGATGTGCAGCTCATGAACTGATTCGATTCCAGGGATCTAGAGGCTTGTCAGTCTTGGCTACAGTACAGTACGGTACGAGGCAAAGTCCCTTGAGGCGAGACTCGTTGCTGTTACCTTTTCAATGTCGTGTTTGACATCCGCAACGCTGATGCCCCTCGGTGCAATCTGTAGCAGAATACCACCGCTTTTCTTGACCAGTGACAGGACTGAGTAGAAGATTATAATGGCGATAAAGACTCCAGCCGCAGGATCGGCATAGTATCGGGCATCTCCCTCGAGTCTCCAGATGATGACCGCTGCAACCATGACGCCGATGTTGTTGACAGCATCTCCCAGTACATGTTTGAAGACGCCCAGCATGCCAAAGTCTTTCTCTGGAGACTCGAGAGCTACTCCCTTGAGCTCGTGCTTGTGTCCGTGATGTCTACCTGTGGTCTTTTGAATTACAAGCAGTCAGCAACGACAAATCTGTAACGTGTGCCAAGGTAATACTCACGGGCGTCGACCGGGCCTCGGATTCACCAAAAGCTGGGGGCTGCTGTCCATCGGGGTGGCCGTGATGGTGATCATGATCGTGCTCTAAATCCACAAATTAGCTTGGACTGAGCATTGGAGCATGAGTTTAGTATCTGCTGACCGTGGAGAAAGGATAGGACAAGGACATTGAGAGCTAGGCCAACGCCTCCGACTATCAGAACTATGAATGGGTCTTGCACGGCTGGTATCGTCAGTTTTGTCTGGTTGTACTAATGGCATGTGCTTCAGACTCACGGG
>JABFFF010000366.1:0-10598 GCA_013623665.1 Fusarium sublunatum | reverse complement strand
TTTTTAAAGGATAAATTAATCTATATTAAGTTTATATTAATAGATTATATAAGGTATAATATTAAGCAATTATAAAGTATTATATCTCTTAATAGTTAATAATATAGATAAGGCTTATTAAGGTAAAGAAGTTATATTAATAGCTAATAAGCTAAATTCTATAAAAGTATTAATAAGTATAGTCTATATATTAAGGCTTTAAGTATAAAGCCGACTATAATATAGGTTAATATTAGTCTTAAAGCGATATAGTCTTAAAGTGATATTAGTCCTTATAAGTATTAGTCTTAATATAATTAATAGTTAAGGATTTAAAAAAGTAGGGTATATATAATATAGCCGTAAGGGTTATAATATAACAGTAGATACGAAGCTATGCTAGGTCCGGTCAGCCGGAGTAATAAGGATACAATATATAAAAGCATCTATATTAAGATATTTAGGATTTAACCTATACTATAGGCTGCTCTATAAAAAGTTAAGACGTTACTATATATATATCCTCTTTTCTATTATAATTATAAAGATCAGTCGCCTATTAAGCTTAGACTGCTGTAGATTCTATAGGATAAGCTTACTGACAATATAGTAAACATAAGCATAGGTTATTTGTTTATTAATAGCCTTTTCTAGCTACTGTTAGGAAGTAACAATTAGGTATTTTATAGGGTATAGAACGATATTACTGTATAATAAATGTAAACTAAAGGTAAAATTAAGGCTTTATTTAACCTTAGTGAAAAGAAAGCTTAGTATTATAATAATAATTTAGAGGAGCTCCTTAAGTATATGTTATTTATAATTTATCTAGGTGGAGGAGGGTAAGCCGTCTGGGCGTTAAAGCTGTTTACCCTATGGTATAGAAATACTGTTAACGGCGGGATATAAAATATCTTCTATGATTGTAGGCTTATTATGCCTATAGCTTAATACTATAAGGGTTTCTTAAGAGCCTAAGTTTTCAGAGCGCCAATTGTATAACCTTAAGTCCGCTTAGATGCCGGCTCGATAACGGCAGTCTAAGTATAGATAGTAAGATCTCTGCTATAAATCGATAACTTAACCTTAAATATAAATCTATATATATATATATGCTAAGAGATACTATATTGTTAATAGAGCGGTTAGTTAGCTATAGATAATTGTCTTAAGTAAATTTACGTTTTAGCCTGGCAGGCAATAGGGACCTTTCCTTTATACGTCTAGTTATAGGTATTAATCATCTTTTTATATGTCTAACTCTATAATCCTAAGCTTACTTTAAGGAAAGAACCGAAGAGGCAATATCCACTAGGCACGCCGCTTTGCCGCTTACGGTCTTAAATTATAATCGCCATAAGTGACATTAGTATCACCTAGGCGCAGCTAAAAGGCGTTATCGCTATAACTAGCCCTGGTATTAACTATTTCCTCCTGCTCTTTAAATCTCTCCTTATTATCTAAGGCTAGCTGCTTAAGCGAACTGGATAAAGGTTTATGCTTCCTCACTTTATGAGTTGACCGGATACCTCTGGCATCTTTAGACTCTCTTGCCCTCTATACCTTATCGGCATCATCTAAGAACTTATAGATGTTAGCAAAAGAGATAGATATAGGAATATTTAGGACATCTTTACACTCTAAATCTGGGGTGAAGTCATAAAGGTAGAGAATTAATATACTCTTAGGATTTACCGGCTTTCTATCGGCTGTCCGGAAAGGCTATAGTAGACATATCAGTCAGTTAAGATTCTTATTAAACCTTACTAAGGATAATAATAAACCTTTTTTTAGATGGCTTGCTTAAGACCTAATTTATATATATCGCTGCTATTGCCTTCTAGGGTGAATGTGGGCTTCTAAAGCGAGACAGTGGACTAAGTATTCCCGTAATTAATATTAATATAGATGACGGCTTTAACGTTACCGTCTATATAGTAAATATACTGTTTGGCGAGCTTAGATAGTTCCTTTCCGTCCTGTGAATATAACACTTCGATAACTATACTAGGAAAAGCAGCTTTCTTATACCCGAATTGACCGTCTGGCTGGCGACGTAGGTGTTTGACTATTGTTTTTCCGTCACTTTACTTATCCTTATAGGAAAGGAAAATACGGGAAGAAGCGTTGCTTTTAATCTGGGAGACAAAATCATAAACTCGGCTGTTTTTACGTCTAACTCTCAATAGTCCCTCCGTTATAGCGCTGCTTAAGGAGGCAGTAAATATGTCATAAGTTAGAGAAGGCATACATAAGGTAATACGACCTGGTTCAGGCTTATAGTCAAATTGCTTAAATATAGACTTAATCTGGTCTGTGGCGTTAGCGTATTCTGTCGAATTTAAGGGAATATATGTGTATATCAGAATCTCAGCGTCATGAGCCTCAGCTTTACGCTTAAAATCAGCAAGAGGTTTTAGTAGACTTAGAATGTTGTGAGTGCGTTTAGCCTTAATCGTCGCAGGAGGTGATGGAAGGGCTTTGCGCTCTGGCGGAGTGATTTTCTGAGGCGATTTGAAGTATTGGTGCTGGAGTCCTAGTTCTAGGGATGGTAACTCTCTAGATGCCTTATCTCTACTTGCCATAACTTAGACTGAGACTGTGGAAAGGAGATGGTTAGGGAATCAGATGGTTGATATTAATTGCGATATCTGTCTCTTATTGTTTTGGTCAAGTTGACAATAACGTAACGTAAATGTTTAGGAAGTGGTACGGAGAAATAATAATATGATAATACGTCTGTAGTGACTTAGGTAACCTATTGGGCCAGCCAATTATTTATTGCTGATAAGATACTCTTTTGTAGGTCTTCTCGGTTATAGCGTCGTAAGCAAATAAATAAATTAATCTTAATAATCATTCGAGCTGTTAAGACAGTATGACTAAGGTGGTCCGATCTGCTTATGGCTGGGATATAGATATTATATAAGGAGCTATGCTCCTCTCAGACATATATAACTTAGAACTAACAACAATACAATCAACCCGTTTTTACTTTAATATAAGCATAAAACATAAAAACATAAAAACATATTAAGAGATAGATATATACTTATCTAACCACTTATATTTCACTATCTGATTCTTTCTCCTGTATCTAATTCTTCGCTTAGATTACAGTAAATAATCGATATTATCCTTATGTAGGCATTATCTCGAAGAATATAGAAGGTAACTTCTCCCTACTGTTGATATTAACGATTAAGTATGTTTCTATACTACCTGTAGTATCAGTCTATATATCGGTACTAAGTGTAAATATAGATCCAGCCTAATATAGGTATAACTAGCTTAGACACTATATATAACTGCGGTCGATAAGACAATAGACTAAGCCTGCCATCGGACTGAGTTTATCTTAACGTCGGCTTCCGAATCCCATTATTTTTCGGGAATATAGCTCTTACTACTACTGTACTAAGGACTGCTTATAATTTATTAAATTATACACTTTTCGTCCGTGTGCTGACACCCGGTCCCTATTGTTTTCAAGAAATTATCCTTTTTATCCGTACACGTTAGTTCGTGCTTAAACGCCTCACTGACTCTGCCCCTACTGCACAATAACCTAAGGAACTCTAGTATGTACTGGTCGGAGCGCAGTGCCCCTCACGATTACGTGTGGCAGCTCTGGTAGCTTTGTCCTATCAGAATCGCTAGGCGAATAGCAATTAAACTGTGTCAGCCCACCAAACTTATGAAGTCGGTGCTTCTTTGAGCCAGAAACGTCTGAATAAGTGGCGTAGGATGGCACTTTTCTTGAACCTTGTGCAGGGCCGTATTCGATACTTGAGTAACACAGATGTCTTGACATTTTGCTACAAATCTCACAAGCTGCATCGTCGAGAGAAAGTGGGTTGGCCTGCCAGTAGTTTTCCCTGGTACCATACAACTATCAACGATGACCATCCGTAGCACGGCATTGATTACAGGACAATATACTATCAAGAGAAGGTATCTCGATTTCGTTTCGGACCTTCCCGTAATGGGCTTTAAATCAACCTTAACTTGAGCGATAGATAATGGTGGTGGCGAGAACCCAACCCTTACCGTGGCACCGGCCCTTATTGTGGTTGGTTCGTTGGTTAGCTGGATTGCAATGCTCAAATAAATAGAGTATTACCCTTTCTATTTGATTGAATCAGTTTTAAACTATCGAAAAGTGACAGTCAGGGCGCCCACCTTGGCGCGTTACATGGGGAAAAGACTATTTCTTTAAGATCGCATGGCGCTCGACTTTTCCCATCAACCGCCTTTTTATCTAGCATACGGCAAAAGGCATTACCTCTCGCAAGTATTCGCACTTACTACTAACGAGGCAAAATGCACCCACATGCTTTCCAATTTATTAATAAAGAGGACCGCCGACGAATAACGGAGTAGGCGCTGTGGCTTATTGTCTGCCTATAGCTACGCGCGAAGTTAAGATAACCTTGAAATAGTATGCCAGACGTAGGATGCAAGTGACAGCCTTTCAAGGTTCCGCCACATTCTGGCAACATTATATGCGCCACTATATAAATGACCCTCACACGTATCATATGCAGATGAGTTCTTATGGTACCCATACCTACTTTCAGTAGCAGGGCTGCAACGCGGAATGAGTATAATCGAACAACCTATAAATGACTCCAGAAATTAATTGATAATAATGGTCAGTATCTATGCGCGCAATGAAGTCGCGTATGCCGCCGGCCCACAGAGCTCTTTGGTACAAGCCACATCAGCTGTTTATTTGGCCCGTCAAACTACTACCCGATTCCAAGGTACATAAGGGCAATTCCCTAAGCGGCTCAACAACGAAGTTCGGTATACAATGCAAGGAGGCGAGGGCTGTGTGTGCGCGCACGCTATCAATACAGATTAGACACAATGCTAAGTGCATGAGGCAGCGCCATTCACAGACTTGGGCCGTAATTATATGTGAGGTCATCGTGTTCACACAATCACAGTAGTCTTAAATAGCGTAAAATCGTGGGTGTCCTTTACTGCTTTGAAGAATGCCTTGCCAGTTTACTGAGAATGTTGGTATAGTTAGCCAAATCACCCATTGGCTAAAGAATGTGCAAGAGGTGACTGCACAGCCGGGCTAGGTTCACGGTGGTGTCCTCCCAAGCCCCAGTGCATGATTCCATCATTAGGAGGCAGAGTACTTTACATATATTTCTGACACTCGAAATGTCTTGAAAACAATGGGCATCCTTGAAGACACCGCTCGGTCACCGTCATCAGACGTCGACCAGGTAGCAGACGCAAATCAGATGGCAAAGAGAGATCAGCCAGCTGTGCCAGTTCAGTCTGAGCGAGACTTTCCGCAGGCGGGTAATGCTAAAACGAACAACCTTCCAGGAAACGACTTCATGAACGAGCAGGATTTCAAGACCGCAAATCAATCCGCTCGACGTTCATACCAAGAATCAAAAGGACACAATCCGCACAATACTACAGCATCAACGATCTTTCCAAGCTCCCTACTACCCAAGATGGATTTTCGCAAATTTCCTAGAAGGTTGGGGTATAAGCTTAACCCGCATCAGCGCTTCAAGGACCTAGATACCAACGAGCCTCTAAAGGAGATTTGCAGCAACAGCAGATCATCTGCGCTCTGGCACTTCATCCTCTTTCATCCTCCAGCAGTGCTAGTAACGACAACTCTGCTAGTATTTCATACCACAAACCTACGCTGAAACCCATCTCACCCTACAGTCAATGAGCTCGCTGCTCTTCAATTTGCAGCCAAAGCCCAGGAAAGCTTAAGCCTGATACCTTTAACGGACATCCTCCTATACAGAATTCACTACGGCCTCCTTGGTAGAATGGGTGTTCCACTCGGGTTCCTTTCACTTCCAAGACGAATCTACCACCAACAAGTTAAAAGGACTCGAAGAAATATAACTAAGGCAAGTCTTAAGGCATTACTGTGTGGCTTAATATTATACGAGTAAATTTTATATTATATTCAGTGTCTAGTTGAGTCGGTTATTATATGATGGTATTGCTGGCTCTGCTGAGTTATAGTATAATCCGAGGTTCTCGAGCTTCTGAAGCTGACTTGGCCGTAATACGATGGCCTCCTTGGGTGTCGCTAGATCTGTCATATTGATGAAGTTACGAAGGCGCCGTGAGGACAGGATAATTTTTATTCGAGCATGTTTACCTGAAGAAGAAAGGTAAACTTTAATTACTGCTCCTTTTTTACAATTTATAAATCGGAAATTGCTATACACTTCGATGCCGAAGAACGCGGTCTCCAACATGGTTAGCACGGACCTTCGTGGAAAAAACGCGGCGCATTTTCAGAGGTGAAATTTAGGCTAAGAAATTGGAGACTTTGGTTGGTGCAGAAGTGGAAATGCGGCACACTCCTTCTCTACATGCTTAAGTAGGGACTCCAGAGCGAATCGCCAATCTAATGATTTCATCTTAAAAAAGCAAGAAGAAAAAGAAAAAGAAAAGTTTAATGTTTTCCAATGGCTAAGCTTCCAGAAAGAGTTATATAGGATAAGCGATCTTGGTTGTGGTCTTGAATACTCGAGTGATGATTCCCTCCTAGAAGCTGCGCTACTGTGCGAAGGCCTCAATACGCCATCCTAAACCTACAGGTAGGCAAGTAATCACCATACCGAGTGCATTTAGCTCGTACAAATATGTAAGGTCAGCGATAGACAGAATTAAAGGGAAAAGTTTAGCGTCGTCCCTTTTCCCAGTATATATATAGTTTGTCTCTAAGTCTGATAGTAAGGTCAGGCAGTCGCCGGGTATAAAGGGCTATTCTGACTTAGACTCTAGCAATAAAGTCTCTCGGCACCTTGACTATTATGTTCATTCTAGGAATATAGAGTGTAATATCTACAGTCAACTAAATACCAGGAAATATAGCCAATATCCTATAGCTGTCAGCGGATATTCCCCTATAGATCAGCCTTTTATATAAGAATAGGTTAAGCCTTTTAAGACTTAAAAAATAAGCTATAGAGAAGGTATTATAGATTCTAGATAATTCCTTTAATTAAACGGTAATAATAATAACTTTAGTAGCACCCTATTTTATTATCTACTGTTACTGTTATAAGGCTATATACCAATTGGTAAAGAATGAGACAAATGGCCCTCCCGGTCCCTGCCACGAGAGATGATTACGATACGCTTAGGCGTCACCGGGTCGCGAAGGATTACGCGCTATTATGTTCCTATGCTTATCCAATGTGCAGTTTCGGAGGCGATGATTGCCGTGCACCTCCACGCGAAAGCCAATATCACAGGGCCGATAGAAGTCCTGTAGGTTAAAAGCCATGATGCATTGTTGGATAGTCAAGGGGCCTAGATTCTGGGCTCGATAAGTCTCCGAAAAGGGAGAGAACAAAAGAAAGAAAAGACGTATAGCAGACCAGTAATTTAGAGTGAAATCATATGACACAATTCCAGGATCTCCGCCTTCGGCAGAAGTGCTTCAGCGAGAAACCCATGACTCATTGTAAGACATAGCCAATACCACCCTGCATCACGACAGCCCTATGGATTGGTTCTGGATGCTTTTCAAATCTTCTCTTTCTATTATCTCGTGAAAAGAGCAACTTCGAATGCCTCATGTGAAGATAATGGCGTTTCTCCCAAGTTACCCAGCGGATATGAGCCTTATCCCGTGTATGAAGATAACGCTGCTGCGTTCTCCAGATGCTGTACGAAGGGTGATGCCTGATCGCTCCCTTGTGTCGATCATGAAGACGATCCACTTCTGGCCACAGTAGTGTCGATTGATTATGTGGGGATCGCCATTCGACTTGAAGACACCCCATGTACAATAAAAGAAACCCACATTATTTCTTTACTATGACTTCTGAATACGGGATTCATAACCCCTAAGATCGTCAATGGCTGCAGTCTAGAACGGTGCATCCTTGTGGACACCCCTCGCAGGAGAAAAACCCAAAGGGAGTAGAATGCTGTTTTATGGAGAAGGCGGTTGCGTCGTTCCACAGTTTCTAGGCAAGCTTTCTTGTAATTCGTCAAACTACTACCACAACTGCCCACGGTAGCGTTACTCCATCTGTGTTCCTTACGGTTAAGCTCTCGCATGCCTCGGGGAAGGGGAGACACCAAGCACAAACACCCTTTTTCGCTGCATTCTAGCTTTTTGGATGTTGGTGGTTGAATATATATGATCGGATCCGTTGTAGGGGGTGGCGTTGACCACGTTCACGGCCGTCTCTGGTTCTTGATCCTATCGGGTAAATACTCGACCTGCTGGATGATCTCCACTCGCTACTGGTTTGAGGTCTTACCATACTTCTCTAAATGTATAGTACGATACGATAGGCCCAATAGTAGTTAATCTACTACCTATCTCTTTGAGCGGCATAAGACTGCCAACGGGTCACGACCAGGGTGGGGAGCCAATCAAAATGACCGTGACAGCCAGTACCTCCACCCACACCTAAAATGGCGTATGATATAAGTACTAACAGTCAGCATTATTATAAATCGCTACATTATATACTTTACAGCCGTACCTAGTCTATGACTGCCGCTAATTTCCTAATATCGGCTGTAAATAGCCTCCTTTTCTTCGCTTTCTCAGCCGAGGCTGCCCTTACCGCAAGCCTAAGCAAGCCAAGCAGGGAGAGGAGCTTTTTCTGCCTCTATAGACATAATTAATATCTCTTTATAGGTGAATTTGCTGTGCTTTAAGATCCTTAGTGTCTTCTTCCTTCCCTGTATGGGATCTCTTCCTAACGCCGCTTTCGGTGCTATATCTGTTAAAAATGGCATTATAAATAGCCTCTTTCCAGTCTCGAAGGGTGCTATAGGGCTTCCAGTACGGCTGCTAGGTCTTCTTCTATAAAATAAAGCTATTTATAAGTATAGCGTTAAGGAGGAAAGACTAAAGTAATGCCTACTAAGGACCGCGCCAGAAGCGATATTAATATAAGGTATAAGATCTTATCTAATTGCCGCAATCTATATAATTTATTTTATCGTTATACTGCGCGGCAATAGAAGGAATAGGGATTATCCTAGCCTAATCTCTATTAAAGACCTCCTTTAGGCATTATGCCTCTGCCTTTATGCCTCTTTTGGCGGGCAATTTCCTCTTTTTTAGTGTATAATTAAGAGGGGTTATACTATATACAGTTAAAAGGAAAAGCACTATAGAGCTATCTTTTTAAGCTATTTAAAGGACTTAAAAGGAAGGAAAAGAGATATATTAATAAGGGAAATATAGGTAAAATTGTCTATACCTATTTATTATTTATTAGGTATAAATATATCCTATTAAATAATAACTAAATGCTATTAGAGAGCTTTCCAGTCTCTTTTATTAGCTTTATCTTAGCAGTAATATTAAAATTAGGGCATGCTATACCTATAGCCCTATATCTAAGCTGCTAAAGTAGGCAGAATAGCTATAATAAGGAGAAAAGGTTATCTATAAAGACATAATATATCTATATTATTAAACTTTTTAATAGGTAGACTATAATGCTCTATATACTGCTAAGAGGGATTTCAGTCTATAGCTTTCCCTTTTTACTATATGGCAGCGGTGCCTCTAGCTAAACTGTTATAGCCGTAACTGGTAATGCCTTTATATACTAAAGCTACTATGGAAAGTAGCCCTATTATATAATAACTTAGATTTTAAACCCTACCGGTATAAGCTTTCCCTTAATAAATGTTATCTCTTTTAATCTGCCTATAAAAGGGACTATATACTTATCTATAGTTAGATTAATCCCTAGATAATAGAGCTTAATAGATACCTTTTATATATAATTAGACCACTCTTTAGCCGCTTAAAAGGTCTTTAAAAGATCCTTTTTATCGCTTATATTAAGATTAGTATAATTAAAAGTATAGAAATACTATATAATTAGCTTAAACTTCTGTAATAGTATAAACTTTATAAATAGATAAAGGGGGCATTGATCTCTTAAGCTAGGGGCCTTTTAATAGTCTTAAAGGGATATTTCCCTATAAATTCCTAGGTAAATAAGGATATTAAGCTATATATAAGCCGTTAAGGTAAAGATGCCTTTTTAAGCATATAACCTTAAGTGGTTAAAAAGGGGGGTATTCTAGCTATTTTTAACGCTATTTTTAATATAGAAAAAAGCCTGGTCTTTAGTATATTTAACCTATAACTATATAAGGGAAATAGGTATAAAAAGCTAGAATAATTTAAGTGGTTACTAAGGTAAAGTGTTACAACCTAACGTCAGCCGTCACATGCTGACATATAACCTATATTTTCCCTCCAGTAAAGAATATAGATAAATATATATATTAAATAGAGCCTATTTAACTCTACTTAACCTATATTATAAATAAAGTTAAACTAATACCGTTTAACTCTATTAATATATTAATATATAGACTATACTCTTTAGCCCTTTTATAGATTTTAGCTTACTAGCTATTAATATAACTTCTTTACCTTAATAAGCCTTATCTATATTATTAACTATTAAGAGATATAACACTTTACTACCCGTTTAGTATTATGCCCTATATAATCTGCTAATATAAACCTAATATAGACTAGTTTATCCCTTAGAAACCCTTTCTATTATATATTAATAGCTCTTATTTAGACTATACTATATAACATTAAGTAATAT
>JABFFF010000365.1:0-36398 GCA_013623665.1 Fusarium sublunatum | reverse complement strand
TATTAATATATTAATATTAAAGGAAGGAAGAAGCGGTTAGATAAAAAGTATATATTAAAATGTAACTTATCTGGCATATACTCTATATGGTGATTTTTCAGCCAATCAGCAATTTTAAAAGTTCTCCACACTAAGTGACTGCTCAGCTTATATAATCCCCACTTTTTACCCCTAAGTGCCAGGTCTTGGCACGACCCAAGTGTCAGGTTGTGTATAACCACGGATCCCGCGGATACATACTTTTCCTGATGAATAAAACGCCAAACGGGTCACAACGAGCATCATAAATATAGTAGGTTTGAAAAAGCCTTATTTTGTTCAATTGAGGCTTGTGTGCGAGATCTGGTCTTGGTGTAGCAAAGGGGCTCATTGCGGATGGTCAGAGACATACTCTTTCTAACCTACATATGTACTACCATGACAAAGATTATTATACCATCTGCTGCTACACTGACAATGGGATAACAAACTGATTTCTTTTGTGCATGTTACTGGACCCGCATGCAAACTCTTGGCGTTGAATTCAACATCAAGAGATTAGGTACACAAAGAGCTTTGTTCTTTTCGTTAGACACTTCACAGTATGTGAACACATTGACGGTTCAAAGAGCCGCAATGAATCAAAAGAGCCTGGTAAATAGCAGTGAAAGAAAAAATGGCATACTGGGATATATAAAAGCCCCAAGGATCCTTCAGCCATCTCCTGTAGCCATACCTTACTCTTTTTTATTCTTTCCCTGTCTAAGATTCCTTCTATACCTTCCTCGTAAGCGCCCAAGGCTACTTTCACCAACATGCCTCAACAGGACGGGGATTATCTTGAACGCTGGTCTGACTGGTCGGATGCTCAAGCTGCAGGAAGCGGCTCGGAACCTGGTCAGTCCTCTTATCTACTGGAGGCTACTGATGCTGATAGTCATGGCTCTGATGGTCCAGCCGCAGGAGAACTAGTCATGCTCGAAGTCAGCCGTCAGCCAACAACTAATCAAACGCTGACTCTAGCTTCTGACACCAATCACAAACAGCTGGACCTACTGCGGAAATTGCTGATACTCTCAGAGCCTTGGAGAGGCGCCACAAAAAGCACGAGCAGGAGATGAAGTTGCTTTGGCTCCTGCTGATTCTCTTCTGGATCTTTTGCCTTTTTCTTTTGTACCTTGTGCTAACAAAGCGCCACGAGGCTGATTAGACCTGATCGATTACAGAGAAGAAACAATGGCAGAAACCTCATAGGTCTACTTTTATTGTGACAGACAACTGTGTATAAAGCTGTGCTAAGTCCTGATCTATCCATTGAGAATATGCATAGGACTTTCTGTAAAAATACTTTTATTAAAGCGATATATTACAAAACTATTTAAAAAACCTACTATGGGTAA
Organism: Fusarium sublunatum; assembly: GCA_013623665.1. Lineage (NCBI taxonomy): Eukaryota > Fungi > Ascomycota > Sordariomycetes > Hypocreales > Nectriaceae > Fusarium > Fusarium sublunatum. The sequence goes on along the minus strand of JABFFF010000365.1, from coordinate 35,019 downwards.
TCATATAAGCTTAGCAATAGACCTCTCTTAGGCCAACATCATCTTTTATCCTCTTATCATTAGGCACTATAACAGCTGCTCTAAGTCAATGTATACCCCGAGGTCCTCACAAGTCTCCCATAACTCAATAGCAATAAGGTTATCATCCTAGATATTAAACATAGAACATAGATCCTCCGCTAGACCACCAGCGTTCTTAGAGTAGGCCTTAGTTAACCGAGCCTATATCTCTTCTACCACTTCATAAGTAGGGATATATCCCTCCTCCCCTTCCTTACCTCAGTACTAGGATAACCAGTTACCTCATTGCCATACGGCAACACAGGATCCTTGAGCCGCCATTTGGCCAGCCTAGACGGAACTGGCACATCCTAGTTCCAGTTCTATGCGAAATGCGAAACTGCTGTATATAAACCGCCAAGTAACGACTGTGCGACATGTTTTGATATGGCCTAAATAGCATAGTAGAGCTCGACGGATACATCGCCGGATACTACATGAGGAGTAGTGATGATCCATGCAGCAGCGGCATTAGCATTACGGCCCTGGCCACTGAGTACGAATGGCATCCCATTAACAGGCTTAGAAGTATTGAGGAGAGTAGCGACATGAGTACCCTGATGCTGTATCACGGTGCCTCTTGCGAAAGAGGTCCGTGATGGCCAGGAAGTGCACTCAGATATTAGGTGCCGGAAACCAATATGCTGGTGCTCCATGGTATTCAGATGCTGTGCATGGACGGCACGGATAAACCCTTGCGTGCTATCACCTGAGCCGGTATCTGCACGCACAGGAATGATGTTGACGCATGGTCCAACAACTCTATCAGCTTCCGGGACGTTGGAACTGCGTCCAGCCACTAGACATCCAAAGACAACGTCAGTCTTGTGGGTATACTGGGCCAGCACAACAGCCCAAGCGGCCTCGAAGATGGTGACGAATGTCATGTCTGCATTCTCAAGATCAGGTAGGGGAATCTCTCGTGTTAGCAAGCCCTCAACGCCGTCGTTGGCTGCAACGGCCCCTGGGGTCAAGGCCATGGTAAGATGTGATCCCTGTAGAAGCTCATGCCAGTACACCAAAGACTGCGTGTTGAGTTGTGCTGTCTGTGCAATGGCGAAATCAGCAAAAGACATGCCCTCCTTACAAGCAAAGCCATTAGCCGAGATCAGGGCTTCGGACAAGGTACCCAGCATAAGAGGGAACGACAAGCCATCGTAATGAGTGTGAGCGAGTCTAAGGACGAGGTGTGAAGCTGAGTTTCCAGATGGCAACCGTGCTTTGACAATGAGAAATTTGGTAGGATCCTCACTTGCAGGGAGTCGACGTGCTTCATCCATCTCGATCAACTGCCTAGGGAAAGCGTCCACATCTGCACCAGAAGGGACAGTAAAACACTTCATTCTTTGGGTGTACACATACCTAGCAGTGCCTGCACAGCTTCTTGTCTGCTGGAGCCACACCCAAAGGCCCTGTTCGCCACAATGACTCTATGGCCTTCCTTAGCAAGCTCCCGAAACTCTGGGTTGGTGAACTCAAGACAGTGCTGGCCCAGTTCTTCGTTATTCTTTGAGGTCAGGAGGAACTGCGCGGGAGCGAGCTGAAAAAAGCGTTGGCTGTCAGTTATATGCTTTGATAATACCAATCTCAGGGCCGACTCACAGCGTCAGTATCGACAAAGTCGCCCAGATGAAAGACCTTGCTCTTGATCACCATATCAGGGTCCTCGGTCCCATTAGTTCGTGGCCTGGGCTTCTCGCCGTCAGCCCCTCCTACACTAGTTTTCTGGCCCCGGCTAGCGAAACCGATAGTATCCTGGGATGGTGGCTCAACCCAGCGCGGCTCCGGGAGGATACCCTCGCCGAGCGATCCTTCACCCTTAACCTGACTCCACAGATCTTCGGGGATGCTATCAACCAGCCCTTGGGGCGACGTAGCTACCATGTCGAAAGATGACGCGGCGACAGTCGCCGCCGAGGCCAGATTACCAATGGCACCTGAGAAAAAGCTAGTGTTAGCGGACACTTCTCATGATAGAGTATGGAGATACTGGGGTGGAAAAGGAACTCACCCTTTCCCATGCGGTTCTCAAAGTTCCTGTTCTGACTGCTCAGCCATACCTCTCCCGGTCCCGCCATATCAGCACCCATACCCACGCAGTAGCTGCATCCTGGGATGCCGATTGTGAAGCCGGCCCCTTGGTAGATCTCACTAAGACCCGTGCGGGTAAGGAAGTCAGCGATTGGCCGGCTCCCAGGAACGACGGAACGGTTTCCCCGGGCTACCGGCTTCTTGTCAGCCTCTAAGCCGGCCTGAAGAACCAAGGCACTCAAGATCAGGTCCTCCTTGGCGGTGGTGCATGCACCGATAATGACGCCGTCTGGTTCCACGCCGGAGATGTCGGAAACGGGGACTACGCCATCTGGCTTCGGGTACTTGGCCACAAAGGGCTCCACGTGCGAGAGATCGATCGTGTAAGAGGCGGCGTAGGAACAGCCTTGGTCCGGCCGAAAGAACCACGAGCCAGACTTGTGCTGGAACCGGGGAACAGTTAATAACTAAACGGCGTAGTTACCAAAGCTTGCGGTTAGCAAAGGGCCACCTCAGCCTTGATATCATTATTGACGGTTGAGGGTACCAACCTGGAGGGCCATGCACGACAATCCCGCGTACACAGACTCCGGGTTGTTCGATTGAGATGATGATCACAGGACATAATGCAAGACAGGAAGGGCTCGGCAAGTGAAATCAAAGCGCAGCGCTCAGCCCTCGGGGATAATAAAAAACCGCGCTACAACTGGGCCTTTTTCTTAGACCGAGTTGCGCACTATGACTCGAGGGTATAGAAACTTTGCCTGACGTTAGCACAATGCCGATCATGGTGCAATACAAGGCGGTCAGGCGAGAATGGAACAGTCAAAGGCTTGAGATTCGTAAGATTAGAAGCCGCAAATTCGCATTCGCCCAGCATATGCAAGGTCAACAGAAATGCGACAAGAACGGGTGGAATGCAACATTTATCTTCTAAGAAGAGTCGACTTGACTCGCAGAGAGTTTCATAAAAGACCCACCGCAGTAAGAGGCGCGAAATCTGGGTCCTGTCAGGTTAATGTTGTTTATATCGTCTTATCAGAGCATGTAGTCACTCTGAAAAAGACACGCCCAACTACGAACAACTACAACTGAAGATACCCACGTTGTAACCTAGTACCACAGGATGGTATCCCAGTTGAGGAAATTCACAATATTTGGTCCTTGCAACTGCCCCAGCCACTACCAACAATCTTTCCACGCAGGAATAGAAAAGTGAGCCTGTGCACCAGTCTTACACATATTTGATAGGATGATATTTTATGTTACCCACAACAACCCACCAATCTCTACCGGTAATCTTGCTACACTGCAAAAGGGCAATCTCGGTATGGTGGGATCTTATTTGAATGTCGTCAAGGCCTTCCTAACCTTTGCTGTATATTCTGGTGTTTTCGGAGTTCCGCAAACTCCAGGATAATCATGCGCGTACTAACGTACCCAAACCCTAAATCCTCAACCGATTGATCCTATTCCAGATTACAAGCTAAACCTTCTCTGCGAAATTAAAGGTTTCGGAGGTAGTGGCTCTGATATATCGCGAGATATCGAGTACCGTTTCAACACTGTCTTCGTGGCCGGTTCTACCGGCTTGTTCAAGTGAGTCGATGGCCTTTTAGTACTAGATAAAGTCCTTAATAAAGGCAGAGCTTCCGGCGTGATAGTATACCTGCATACAAATCACCTCAGGCAGCTCGTGAGCAAGAATATGCTAGAGTCTCTATATTTGCCTCGATATCTAACGTACGCCACAAGAAGCACTATGCTACCGGTGGTGGCCATTGACCCCGACAGTCAGGAAGAACGCTGGCGAGCACAGAATCGCCTAGCAAAGCGCAAATCCGGTGAGTGTGCCTACCGAGGAGTTCCATATTAAGTAACAGTTCTGTACCAACAGCTGCGGTTCCAGGCGCCAAGAGCCTAAAGATGAAGGCGGCATCGAGAGAAAGCTCCAGTGACAAGATGACGATGCGCACTCCCTCCACGTCTGCATTATTACCATCACCACAAGGCCAGATACTCTCGCCCATTTCACCACCAAGGACACACCCAACGCTTATATCAAATGTGACGACGCCTTCCTCCTCACGTCTTATTATTATTGCGCCCTGCTGACGTTGCACCACAGGGGCTGAGCTACAACGACATCGCCAACAACTACTGCGCCACGAGTTTTGATGGTGCAGATATCGTCACCAACACACAGAAATCATGTCAAGATATCTCCCTCTCTTCACAGTGTTCCTGGACGCCACAATATGTCGACCTCAAGCTTTTACTATCCAGTGAAATGCCAAATTCCGTCAGTTCATTGCAAATCGATCAAGGCCGCTCACTAAATGTCAGTTATGTTTCTTCCGCTTTGTCCATCGCGAACCCATTGCTTTAGCCCTGCACATCGGCATTTGTCTCCATACCACGCATAATTGACATCGCTAACCATTCATTTTACTCTTACCGACCGGGTCAACAACCCCCTCTACATATATCTGCTGCGAGAGGTCATGTAGATGTCGCCAAAACTTTGCTTATGCACAGCGCAGATATCAATGCCGTTGACAAAGTAGGCTTTTCGCCCTTGTACCAAGCTACAGTCAACAACCGAGTTGCTCGATAAAGGCGCTACGACGGACTCTATAGGCTCGGACGGCTGTACACCTCTATATCGAGCCGCTGAGAGCGGGAATAAAACTATAGTGGAGTTACTACTGCAACATGGAGCGCGAGTATCATAAAACATCAATAACATGGATATTATGTAATGCATTTTTTTAACAGAAAGTCCTATGCATATCCCAAAAGGATAGATCAGGTCTTAACACAGCTTTATGCACATAGCATCAGGACATATGGAGTTCGGCTCTAACCCTACTATCAACCTATAAAAAGGAGATAATAAGTGAGACTCATTCCACTTTTGAGTCAATAAGTGGACAAGATGCCAACCCCAAGAATGGGGCCTCAACTCAACTTTCACCGGCAGGGTAGTCATCTGTTTCTTCGAGAGCCGTGGTCCAAGTGTCGTTACCAAGCGATGAGTAGTGGATAAAATGAGAGGCCGTACTTTTAGTTTCATAGAGTATGATAAGCTTATTGTGGGCAATGAGGAATACCCTGACTATATGAGACCTTGAACCCCCCTCTACTTAAGCCCAAAGGCATGAAACAAACTCCGACCAGGGCCTGGCAGGACCACATTCGAAGACTGTAAACGTCAGACTGGCTTCATCATGAATACCATCAAGTTTGTTATAATGAAAGTTATTTCCAAGAAAACTTTCGATTAGAAGCTGCTCATCCTATGCGTAAGCCCATGGCCTAAAGATAGGTTCAGGAAGTGTCAAGCTACGGTTACGAGTTAAGATATTTAGGCTACTTGAGCACTGCTAAGAGGTCCTGGCAGCAACGCGAAACTTTGTATACAATATTTGTCAGTGTTAATAATACAATGATATGTGAAGTAAGAATGTATGCCAAGCTTTGCCTTCGCTTTACTGCACTCAACAACGACGTCCCCCCATGCGTCGACCTCCGCCCATCATTCCCCCACCCATCCGTGGTCCTCCCATCCGAGGGCCTCCCATACCCATTCGTCCTCCACCTGTACCCGCGTAACCTCCATGATGATGGTGATGAACCACCGTGACTGGGCGAGGGCCCATTGCGACGCCGGGATGGAATCGAGGCTGTCGTCGTGGAATGGGGAGGCACATGATGACTTTGTAGTTGTGTTTAGAATTCTTTGGCTGAGTGTTGGTTATATGCTGGTGAGGAGTCTCCTGTTGGCAGTGAATGTGAAGGGACTCTCTGATTGTAGAGGGATGTTCTTGTGTTCAAGAACCTTGATTATAATATTTTGTGTGATGAAGTCTTAGTGATTGCTTGAGTTTATAGTTCTCGAGAATACAAGATACGGGATCTGATTACTGTATATATAGCTCAGGATGTAATGACGCCAAGCCAAGATTAACGGAAACCTTCGATAATGGCACCACATACTAACGGAACACCGAAGTTTATTGGGAGAAGTCGAGGCGCAGCTCAGTGGCGCTTACAATGTCATGCCATGGCTTAGCTGGCCGCTGGTTCGATATAGAGTTGTGGCTACCGTTAGATAGAAACCTTGAGGCTTTGCCAACGTCAGATCTACACGGAAGTTCCGACAATGGTTGCCGAGCTATATCTATTTTGGCCTAGCACGCGGGTATGACGACCTTTGAAGCCCTCGACTGACGTGGAGTCTAATGACCTCAAGGATTTTCCTAGCGCCAACAGGCCGGAGATTTCCAGAAGTTGATCCATCACCTTCTATGAACTTAGAGGCTTGTCTCGGTTCCTTAACAATATCATAGTCGATGAAAAAATATAGTACCTCATCGTCGAAGCATATATAAAAAGGCTAGAAGACCCTGAGTACGTTTGTTAAATAAAGTATAACTGTGGAAGGTAAGCTTTCGGAATGAAATTCACGGCATTGTCGGCTCCGTAGGCGTATAAACTAATCAATCTTGATGCTTTCAAATCTAAACTTGGGATTGTATGAAAAGAAGTATCATTTATCATTTGATATAACTTTATAAGACTGACTAAAATCCACAGTACAATCTCGCTTGATCTCCCATGTCCAGCAAATATTGATATCTTGACTAACTCTTACCACCTCTTCTCGACCATTCTCGCTTTTTAGGACAAGATATACAAATCAAGATGCCTTAGCATGTGAGCCTGGTATTTTCTGGCCCTGTTGAAAAAGAAAAAGCGCGTGGCGTACGTCCTACATGAGATCGGAGCGACGAGCTGCCAGGTCCTCGAACATAACGACGATGTCTGCAATGACATACACAGGCTTCTTTGAAAAAAAGGAGAAAAAAAAAAAAAAAAAGCGAGAAGGCTTATAGAACGCGGATCAGGTATGTATCATCTGGCTTCCTAACCTCTCTACTGTAGCTTACGCGTGGGATGCAACCCACGTTACTCCGTTGGCTATGAGGTTGGGAGCTGTACATAAAGACTACATCATCGACCATGGTTGAAATACTGGAAAGTAAACATCAACCGGGTCATGGCACTCTAGAAATATCATGGAGCAGCCGGCGCCGTTGTATTGGATCCATATAGCGATCTCGCGATAGGAAACAGGGCGGCAAGTATGACTTTTGAATTGACCGGAAGACTGGGAGACACCGCGATACTGAGCGCAGGAATCTGGGCTGATGAAGATATCACTATTTTGTGGTAGAAGACGTGCTATCGAACTTGGACAATCGTTTACTAACGTCTTCCCAAGCAATGAGGCTGGTGAAGCCATTCTCAAGTCCAGTATAGCCGCAATAGTCTCGTATGAGCATGGTTCTAAACGAGCTCTCCATAATGCAGTGTTCTCTGGGACTCTGCTACGAAGTTCCTTCGCGCGTGTCATGGAGTAATTGCCCTTTCCGCGAAAGGTGACAAACGTATCCAATCCAACAACCACCTCCTTAATATATTCTCAAGGTCGAGTCGGACTCCGCACTCAACTGATATCATACCAGCTACCATACCGTTCCCATGTTGGAGAAACAAGGGTCTATATGGAGGATGCGATGTGGGTGGCAATGGCAAAGTATCATATTCTAAGGAACCTAGTTGTGATTGAATTGCGATAGAACTTGCTACTATAGGACATGGCCATAAGCTTGTTCTTATGCTTCTTCTTCAAAACTGTCAGAATTGTCCGCATCACTTGTGCTGTCTTTGGTCTGGGACTTTTTTACTTTGCTACTGATGACGGCAAGAGATGATTCCTGATGCATATCGCTAGATCTTACGCAAAGCAACTTGCCCTTGTCAAGCGGCGAGTGGCCCGGTACAGGCTGTCACCACGTTACAGCTCGCTATTGTCAAACGGAATCTCTGGGTTAGTTGGACTTCGATCACACGAGACAAAGGGCTGCTCATGTCTCTTTTCCTACCGTCTCGTGGCCAGTGGAAGTGTGGCTGAGAATGTACTCCCGCCTTCACGCCAATATGTTGAAGGAACTATTTTGCATACTTGGACAGGGTCTAACAAGCACAGCACATTCATATTTATCGGTTTCTTGCTTATTTCAAGTATCCTTAAATATCGTAGAGACAAGAAAGCGCAATCCGTGAATAGAAAGTTACGTTAAAGGCCCTTATTCAATTTAAGGCTGCCGATACATATAGAGAGTCAGAGACACCTTAACTTGCAACTATCGCGGTCTTTTAGAGTAAAGAGGCTACCCGGTTCACAAGCAAATATAGCGGTAGGCCTATGTCCATGAATCAACACCATATACTGTCATATAGGTAGCTTCCGGACCCAGTAACTACAAAAGCCTAAACAGTTCTTGTTGAGTTTATCCTTCGGACAAGCGAGGTTTCAGGGTTCTTCAGACATTGTACCGCTAAAAGCAGGCAGGGTTGAAAGCCACATTCATGCGCCCCGCGGGCTATTGTAGTTCAACGACTTGGGCCACCGGTGATAGGCACATCAGATCTACCATCTATATCAACGCAATTCTCAACATGCCTTTGATCACCTATTACTAGGTAAGTTGGCTTGGAGACCAGGATGTATATATCAACGGTCTTGAGGCTATCAGTCTCTCTCAGCCGCAGTGAACCTGGCAAAGGGGGTCGATACAATCAACATCAACAGGCATTAGGGAAGAGAAAACCCTGCATCCACACCAGAAGCGAGGATCCCACATAGCTGGACACTGTGACTCGAGCAAGATCAGAAGGAGTCTGCGATGACCGATCTTGACTGAAAGTTTCCTCTGCACAGACATTACTAAACGGCTTTACTGAGTACTACAATAACTTGTGACATTCGCTAACCTAATATATAAGCTAATATAAGTTAAAGGCTATTGCAGTCTATCGTTAGCGACAAGTTTATTAAGATTAACAGTAGTAAAACGGTAAAATTTAGACTTTCTTTCCTCTTACTGTAAGTAATAGTGCACTTCTATAAAATACCTTACCCAGGTGGCTATACTATTCTGACGAATTACATAAGTTATTACAGTAGTATGGCTAATATAAACAAGGTAAAATTATCAAAAAAATACACCACAACCTGCATTCAGTTTACAATGATCTGTCTTTATAACCTACCGTGTCACGTACATGAAACCCGCTGTGGCCTACCATGGTGGATTCGATGTCTTGATAATAGACTCGCAGATCTCATCACATGAGGCAGATGGACCATTTGTATTGTACCGATCGGCGTCGCCATGCATCATCCGCTACAAGGCACAGCGTGACGTCTCCTATTTCCAGATAATAATCAGGTGCTAATAAGAGCTGACGCACACACATACGCTTGTGCTTCCTCCGATCCTGCTTTTCGGTCTTGGCCCGCTTAGTAATCTTGACAATCAAAGTTTAAAAGCAGGATAGCCGCCGACGGGTCGTCTCCATTACACGGTGTTTATCATAAACAAGTCTAGTTACGACCCCTCGTCAAGCCCACCAATACAAAAACACACACGTTAGTTTTGTCTCGTTTAGTAGCCACATAGGGCTATTTGTTTATTTACCGTACATACCACTCATCGTGGTATCACTTTAACCCCCCTTTGTTTATGGAAATGAGTATGTACTAGCTGTCAGATGAAACATCCCTGCTTATTCGTATAGACATTGGCTGGGCGACCCCACAGGTGGCATACATAGCTTCGCTACTTACTGTAACAAGGCCTCTTAGCAGATCCTACCTTCGTAAGGCATTAGCTTGAACTTAACTATAATTATTCCGCAAATCACCAAGGTGGACTGCGACCAGGGATAGACAAGGATCTGGACATGTTCATAATCCTTTAGGCATCAGTCAATTTATCGCCATCTTGGTGCCTCGACACGAATTCATGACCGTCTTGAGGGTCCTGGCTGGTTGGCGTTGTCTTTGAGCACGACCGAAGGAAGTATGCATAGCGATGACTATACTAACTCTGAAAAGAGTGGAAAGTAGATGTTTTCTGAATAGAGTATTGCGAATCGTGAATCGTGAATCCAAGACATAACAGAGTGGCCGGAAGCTTCGGGATATCCCTGGCGTGGAATAGGTTTGTTTATACCGTAGTACGATCGTTATAGTGGGCACCTGGCAAAGGTCAAGACTTCACAGGGGAAGTCGTTGCCGTTATATTGCTCATATCTTTCTAGACTAGTCGTGTCCGTAGACCACATATATATAAGGAGTCAGGTCAATCTATATTTCTATTTCTTCTTATCCTTTCTTCTCAGCCCCTCTAGCTATCAACCAGCATCATTATCCCTCATACCAACATGAAGATCTCAGTTGCCGCTCTTACTCTCTTCGCCGGGTATTGTCTTGCTATTCCGAGTGGCTGTAGGAAGCATAATGCGAACGTAAGTAAAGAAAAGTGATACGTGTAGTTGCGACACCCACTTATCAGACTGAGGCAACTCGCTGTTGACATGTTTAATCATACATACTCTCCACCACCTTTCCAAGAATTACATGACTGATACCTCCATATAGGATTGTGCCTTTAACCCTTGTGGCGTCGTAAGTTACTTTTCAGCCCTTACAGAAATTAATTCTCACTATTCCAGGGACAACGCTGCCAGGAATTTATGACATGCAATTGCATTCCAGAGGACATAACCAAAGTATGCGATGTAAGTACATCATAGTATCATCAAATCTGAGCAGAAGCTGATCGCCAAGTAGGCATGCTTTGTTTATTGTGTAAGTATTTATAAAACTCACTTGATAAACGTTGACTATTCCTAACATCCATTATAGTGTGTTCACGACTAACTGTCTTTCTTAAACCGAGATGACACCAGGGAAAGGGGCAGATAGGAAGCGATAAAAGAGCTGGTTTCTTCAAGGAAGAACCAACTACATTGCACTTGTGGAAGAAAAAGACGTTGTCGCCGCTTCAAGTGTCCCATCTGCTCTTTTATGTTCTACACGATCAGTTGTTTGATTCAACAATCCTTCGCATAGTGCATTCTTTCAATATCACGTTCGGCTACACCTAAGTAACTAGGAACACTAATCTGTTCGTCACGGTACACCCTGCATTAATAAACATGGCTTTGGCCTACCAAGATCATATTCCCAGTTCGATATTGAGTCGTCCCAAATCGCGTTAAAACACCTCATTGGGCTGCTCGTGATTTAATCTTTCTTATAGATGGGGATTTCCTCGGCGACTAAACTATTCTTAGATCTCGAAAGACAGCTATTCTGTAAGTGTCAATCTCCAGAACAGCCTTCAGCCACGTCGCCGGCGTACCAGGACTCATCGCAATTGGCTCATGTAGCATAATTTTACTCGTCCTTATGGTTCTAAGCAACCTGGACGTGGCTCATGATTGTCTCTATGTAGACCTGCTAATGATATTATCATTATGGCCAAAAGGTGTTTTCAAGACTGGATATCTGGATCTATCCCTTTGGGATAAATATGACATAAATTTATACAAGAAAAATAGACCTGCTTAAAGCAAGTGGTCTTGGTGGTAGACTTTACGAACTTCTTGAAAGAAATAATACTAATATAAAACATACAACATTAAAGTATTTCATAATACTTTTATATGTTTCGCGTCTTATACTAAAGCTTTACCTGGCTTCATAAATACTTATCTGTTTTATATATCTGCTCTTAGCCCTAGTTACTCTCTGATATGATGCCGTACACGTCACGCTAAGATTATCAATCTGGTCTAGCCGTTCGTTGCTCGCTCACTCGAGTGATTGATTTACTTGAAAGAAGTGATAAAGAAAGGACGGATGATGCTAGACCTATTTGCCTCTACCTATATACCTAAAACAAGCCGCTGGGGTTACTATATATCAAGTACTGTCCCATTGTTTCTGTTGTTTTACAAATTCCCGTTTCAAAGCTTGATACTTCTCATCAGCCTTGCACTGCATCCAATACTGTCGAAATATCAGACTCGCCCTCTCCTTGTCCTCTTTATCAGGATGTGTATCACTTCTTGGAAGTTCTTCCTTGGTCCCCTTCTGATACTTGCGTCCACCAGCGTGATTCGCATATCGCTTTGCCCGCGTCATTCCCATCTGAATAAACTTGCGTGCCATATCCATTCCTACAAAATCGTCTTGATCCTTGAACTCTTTGAACTTTTCCCATAGATCTTCAGCGCTCTTTTGCGCAATGGGGGCGCTTCGGAACCTCCACAATGGAAGTATCGCGGACTTGTATGGCTCGAATGTCAAGACACCTTGTTCACCACGGCCTATGCGGTAGGACATGCGATGGGCCTCAGATACTGTATCCATTAGGCGCTTAGCTTTGGGGTTTTGTGTAGGCATGGTTTTCTAGTTGTGTCAGCTATAGAATATGTCGGGATGATGTATACTGACCTGGGTAATTGAAATCACGCACTGATAAGTATGTTAGTGCATGCATACTTCTCCAGAATCTGAATTGCTAGGTGAAGTGGAAGAATCTATGACGTACTTGAGTCCATCTTACGTAGACGGACTTGGACGTAAGCCAACCGAGCTTCTAGTGGCCAATCATATCAATTCTTTTGCAGCAGTAGGAATTCCCAATTCCCTCCATAGGATGGCTTTGGGATAACCGTGCAGAGGCTAGGCGCCAAAAGCATATCAGTATATTTTCGTCGTGCCACATGAATGGTATACACGGGAGTTGACTTTGTTGGCGCTGGTGTTTTGGTTTCTCGTTTTATCACACATTATCCACAACCTTCCGTTATGTTTTCTTTTATCTTGTATTCGATGAGTATCTCGTTGGCCATCCTTTCTCATCATCCTCTACTCTCCCTCTTTGCTTTCTTTTACCTTATCTATATTGCTCTTCGTGCTCTGTGCATAATTTGCAGGTCTCTACTTCCACGTGCCGTAGATTCCTGGTCATTGCATAGTGGTGTGGAAATTTCTGGTGACTATATGCCTCGGCAAAACACGTAGATCCATTGTAGACATATGAGTCACTACTGATAGCATGGAGCCGGTCATGGCTCGGCCGCCTTTCTTCCGGAACTTCAAGAGAGATGTTTCTGGTATAATCGAACATGATGTATTGGTTCGGCAGCATCGATAAGCTCCCTCTCCAGTAGTGGTAAGAGTACTGACACCCTATCGAGGACCGCTTGTCTATTGGCGAACCTTCGTAGTCTCTGGGTTCCTGGCTTGGACCTACAGGCTTTAGGAATTCATATCGCATCTGTGACTTGATACAATAGTCTACTTTGGTCAAAGCGTCCATCTCAGGCTATCGCGTAGAGTTTCGCTGTGGTGCAAGATGCTGGCCCACAAACCGACGAACGTCCTGGATAGACTCTTCCACCATTCTCAATGAAAGCTTTGGCCCGTCGATAGGGACCCCAAAGCCTTCATCAGGTTCACCTTGGGGTTGGATTTGGTTTAAGTAACTGTGGGCGGTCCAGGTAAAGACTAGCATGGGGCCCTTCCCAACAGAATTATATACGTGACGCTTTGGGGAAAACTCTCTTGACCACTAGCATCTGCTATGACTTGTGTGACGACATACGACAATCTCTATTCGCTTCCGTACTGCTAAATAGACACTGAGGTATTTCTGTATGTCGGCCCAGTAAATTACTTTCGCCGTCATCAAGTTGCTTGTCTTTGACGTTTGGAAAAGCATGAGGTGGGATGGTCGATATCGAAAGAAGCACTATGCAGCCAGTCTTGGTCATGTCGAGCTGCAAATTTGCAGTTTGTTGATATATCCTCTCCTTTTTCAAGTACTTCCCGACGTTCTTGACAAAACCTATCTTTTCTCGTCAGGTTTCCACGACCTTGGCTATCGCGTATCTTAAGCTCAAATCAGTGTTACCCAAGCACCAAATGCCTCTCAGTTTCAGTCGTCTATTCAGCTTTAGGGACACCTATATACTCTTCGTATAATCCTTGATCCGAGAAAATGTGTGAGAGGGGCTTTGTATTCCTTACAGGTCGTTTTAGCCGCTGAGAGACTTGAGGCAGGATAAGAAAGGTAAATTGAACTGGCTTATCGCCCTTTCGTACAGATGCTGCAGGACAAGGAGGGGAATCTCATCGGGCAAACTTTACAACCCTGTTGATTCTGGTGTTTGATCAAGTGTAGCAGGGGCTTTACCCTCTCCTCCTGGGGCCAATCAGATTGACCTAACTGGCTTGTGGTCCTCCATAGCCGGAGCGAACCGCGATACAACAGCCCATACGCGCTCCTTGCTCTGCGTGGTATAGGGGCAGAGGACCAAGGCGTATGCTGCCATCAACGACTTGCGATATTCATTGATAACTTGTGGGTCTTCTCTTGAGAGCTTTGATCCGCCGAGTGACTGTAATTTGGCGAGATCTCATATCCCTCCGATCTTTGATGGTTAGTGCCGTCATGACAAGGTACCGGTATGCAACGTCCGTGAAACACGATCCGACATGTACGATCTGCCAATCGAAAACAAACCATGGGCACATGCTGCTCTTGGGACCACGTCACGTTACCTACATGTGCGTCTCAGAGGCCGCCGTTGATAGAGATGTCGACCTGGTGTATTACTGTTGCCTGCCTCCACCTTAACAATATAACAATTGTCCTGCCTTTATCGGCTATCTGAGAAAATCTGCAGCCACTGAGCTGAATGACCTGTCGTCCTTCTCACCATCGGTGTCGAAGAACCTGTTGGCTGCGAGGTCGAGAAATGCCCATCTGATAAAGATTAGGCCGCGTGGCCTAATGGCTAAGGCGCTAGATTTCGGTCCTCAGCATCCGATCTCTCTAGAGATTCCAGGTTCGNNTTTTTTTTTTTTTTTTTTTACATTTTATTTCAGAAAGTCTCGCTTGCTACCGTGTCTTGTTGTTATTAGCCACTTGGGCGCTTTGTCAACAATAGCCTTCTTGTTATGGCCAAGTAGGGTAAGAATAGTAGTAAAAACCTTATTTACATCCAATGCAGTCTTCGAGGAGCCTGCCGTTTGGCGAGCCAGTGCCGAATTCACTATTAGTGGTAAGCTTGTAAATGCGCGACGAATTGACTGAGGACAGTAAACGTGTTCTCCAAAGCTCATGTAGTTTATGTCTATTGAGCAAAACTTGTAAATACCAAACCTATTCGCACGTACAAATACTCGGTACACTAGGGTGAGTTTCCTCACTGACCTCTAGAACCTCGTGCATGTTGCGCCCAGTCGTCCGCGAGTCGCTCCGACCTTTCACTACCTCATAAATACCTCGTAATATCCAAAGGTTCATATTTTATGCCAAGGCCGTTGCATAGTTTCTCGAATAAGACTGTCAAATGAGACTGATAGGTTTTGATCCATCAGGACAGAGCAAGTTTTCTGGCCAATTTCAACGAAAGGAATCCTTAAGAGCTGTGCTAAACGTTCCGAATTTGGAAACAAAGAACAAAGGAATATCTACAGTCCATAAGATTTGTTAGCCCTTGAAGCGTAGCTCTTTTTTCCTATGCCGTTATGGGATAGCAGTACCTGTCTGCCAATCTTACAAGGGTTGATTGTAGAAAGTGAGTAAGCCTGACGCGAAAAGCCCCCCCCCCGCATATGCAATGGTACAGCATGATTAACAGACCGGTCTGGACTCCTCTTCAAGCTTCGTGGTGAGAAGCTCCCAATGAAATGCTAGAGAGCCAAGCCCAGCTGAACTGTTGTGGAGGGCTGGGGCTTGCGCAAAACGCCAAAACAAGGGTTCTGGCCCAAGCCGCACCAGCACTTTGTCTCGGAAGACGACTAAACCCTAATCGGAACCGTTCTTGCACATACATTCCTGATGGCTGATCTCAGATTACCAAAACAATGATGCTCTAACTTGGACCTCGAACCGAGAGCTGAAAACAAAGCTCAGCTGTGGCTTTCCTAGAGGCGAGAAGAGTGGCAGGTGATGGCCAGACACGACACTCTTCAAAGACTTAAGAAGCGCTGTTCCACTCGAATCCAAGACATCCAGCTCTTTTTTCTTTTTTATCCATATCAGACAACCTCCAACAGCACCAGACATCAAGATCATGCACATCATGGCAGGCCCCTTGCCCCTTTTATGCTTTGGTCTTTTTATGCTGGGACTTGCCACAGCTGGTCTCGACGGACCTACACTCCAAGGTCGGAAGATAACTGAGTGTGATTCCAATTGTGGTTGGTCCAACCCTAGCCAATCCCTACTACTGGAGCCGTTTGCCTAACTGATAACTCGATATTAGGCACATGGTGTTGCCCCCCGGCCTATCGCTGCGGATATGTGGCAATGGCGGGTGGATTCAGCTGCTTTGAGAACACAGGCTACTCACAGTTGGCATCTACCACTAAAGAGCTTCAAACTTCAGTCTCGTCTTACGGCCTGGCCTCTACTGTGAGCTTTTGCTTTTCGCTTATAGTTATAACTACTGACTGGTGCAATACAGTTGCTAGAACATGGACATTCACAGGCATCTGTCTCAACCTCTACATCGTCAGCTTCCCTTTCGTCTACAACTCATAGCACTATGACAGTGACTAGTACTACAGCATCCAGTGAGAATGCTACAAAGCCTAATGACAGCTCTCAGTTCAATCGGTTATTGAAGTGGAAGTATTATTATATGATCATTACTATGCTTGTTAATCTCTGATAGTTTTCTTTTATAGTAATACGTCATCTCCTGACCTGACCTTCCATTATAGAAGGTCAATAAATAAGATCGGCTCATACATTGACGACTATAAAAGTATATAAGACACTTGATTTATTTCCAGTAATTGCAGTCAGCAGTCATATGAGGATGATGCCAAAGATAACGAGGCGCGTAGACGTAATCGGTACGAGACAAGGATTCAGATTGAACTTGTAGTTATTGGTCGGTGCGGGGAAAGCTGGAAGGAAGCGTGCCGTACATATTCGTCTGTATCACATAGCTCAACACCATCACGTCTAGACTTATATAGTTTAATAGAGGTATTTTTATTTCTTCTCTGAGTTATCAAGTCACCAATCAATCATGTCGACTTCTCAACCCTCTTGTGTCTACCGTGTCTTTGTCACACTCGGCTCTGTTCCCAATGTTGGTTTCTTTGTTCTTCCCATGGTCCGTGGGCGACATGCACCCTACTTCCCTCCCCTTCCCTTCTCTTCTCTTCATTTCCTTTCTTCCTCTTCTTTCCCTTGCTCAAATTATCTCCACTCATTCAAATCATCACTATCTCGTTGCTCCGAAATGTCTCACAAACGCAAGCCTCATTCTACCCTCACTCCAAAAAACACTACCCACAACCCAGACCCATTTGATAACCTTACCGGCGATACTGAGCGGCGTGCTGACCGTTTGTGGGATGAGATCAACAAAGACGGTAACAACGGCGACAATGGTAGCCCTCCATGCGGGTTATGCTTTCTTATAATCATTATTTTACTCCTCTTATTACTCGCTGGCTTTTCCTTCACGCGCCATCCTTTCTGACCTTCAACCCAACATCCGAAGCCCACAAGTCCTGACTCCTATGCTCCGGTTGACCAACTGTCTAAGGAAGTCCCGCCTCTTCTCGCGGCAATCTCTGATGTGGGATAGAAGCCGCGCGATAGGTTGTGCATCTTTTTTTCTGCTGGGGCGGCGAGTCTGCATATGAGTGGTATTATTGAAGCGCAGAGATTGGAGACAGAAGCTGGATATGGTGAAGGAAATCTGTTGTTTGAGACGGTTGAGGTGTCAATTTTTGCAGAGGGCCTGTCTTTAACAACAACTTAATTAGACGACCAGCCAATTTGTCGGATTTACCCTCCAAGTGCAGGTATGAATCAGGCCTACACTTCTCGTTCTATCATGATGTTTATACAAGAATCAGGTAGCTCTAAACTAACTTTCTGTTCTTGGTCATATTCAAATCCAAGTAATCGTTGTCCGTGTCGCTTGCTTGCAACAGAATTGCAGAATGATAGAAATAAATGGTGAATAAGCTACTAAAGACCTAAAGTCATTGTGGCTTGCTGGTGTGGCTAGTACACAGATCTCCTTCCATCTTTGCTTCGGCGACAATGTCGGGATTGAAACGGAGGTCGTCTGGAGTTAAGTACTATGACAGGATCCTGTCAAGCCCCTGACTTGTCTGCCTCGAAGCTAGTGCCGGGGTAGGCACGGGTAGTCTGATATTAATGCCCATGATCAATTAATGCATGAAGCGTTGGTTGTGATGAGTCGCAACACCAGGCCGATCGAGGTTTCAGCCTGCAGCCGAAATCGACGATAGCCTCATGTAGCCTCCAGCCCATCTCTTGCCGACAAGGACAGCACAGTCGACGTAGAAACTTGCAATGACCCAAAGTGATAGTCATGGTTTTGCTTGATATCCGTGCCCCGAAACTCAATTATCTTTCAGAAGACTCTTCATCTTATGGCTCTAGTCTGACCGCTTTGTATCATGGATCTAAACCCGGCTTCTTTGGCATTCGTCGCCCTAATTTTCCTTTCCATAGCGCACACATTCCAAAAGGATTATTGATAGCTCACAGCTAACCGTAGGCTTTCGTGTTTATACTTGCAAGTAACAGTAAATAGTAATGAGGAATGGTCTGCCTCAGTCCTGTGGCGTTGACTCACTATCGTGAAATGTTTCACCTTTCAGCCAGCCGCTGAAAGCTGAACAACAGTCTTGGTACTGCCTTGAAGCTCGTCTTTCAGAGGGGTATGTATTGACATCTTGGGTTTATACAAGACAAAAAGGGAGGTAATCTCCTGGACTCATGGTCACGCGTCTGAGTTTCCTTTTCCGCTGAGCAGCAACCTGGCGGGGTAATGGAACAGGCTGGAATCTCGCCCCGGCCAAGAGTCTTGTCTAAATGCTCTCATGCAGCCACGTTTTTCATTCTTGGTATGCGCTGACAAACGCTTTTGTTGGGAGTATGCGAGGACATCCAGCACCGCTACAAGCATCTGGAGTATAAATAACAAGATACTACTCTCACTTTAGAAAGTATATCAACAGCATCTCACCAGAGGATTCAGCAACATCAATATACACTTCATTCAACAACCTTGTCAGTCTACAGCAGTCGTAGCCATGACTCACAAGCCTACCCCTAACCCTCGCTCTGCTAGCGACAAGGATCGCTATGACGAAACACAGGTTCTTATTGTTGGCTCCGGTCCCATCGGTGCCGTCTTCGCTCATACCCTCGTCAAGAAAGGCATCAAGGTCATTATGATCGATATTGGCCAGCAGTGAGTGACTCGTGGGCAAGTGAAGAGATACAAGCATTATTAACTCTAGAATCAGAGAAACTAAACGTATCGGTGACCACAAAAAGAACAGCGTTGCAGTCCAGAAGGATATCAGCTTGTTCACCAAGTAAGTGCATGAAATCCTACACCACCCCACTATCAACCCTAACTAACATGAATAGTACTGTCAAGGTATGTCGAAGCATAGAGACACTAAAAAGACCTCGACTCACAGATCGCTTAGGGAGAGTTGCACCCACTGTCTGTTCCGACAAATTCGGCACGACCTGTCATGGAACCATCATCCTGGGCTTCTCGGTGAGTCTCACACTATAGGTAACCCCCCGTTCAAGCTAATATCCCACTCAGACCTACCGACTCTGCCTACGTTCTCAACGGTCAAAATCCCGAGCAGAAGTCTTATGGCAACCTTCCAGCGGCGGCCGCAACTCGCGTTGTTGGCGGCATGGGATCTCACTGGACATGCTGCATCCCTCGGCAGCGCGAAGGCATCGAGCGGTCGGATCTCTTCAGCGCAACCGAGTGGCAAGGGCTTTATGAAAGAGCTGAGAGGTTACTGAAAAGGAACGATACCGCTTTTGACGACTCGGTCCGTCAAAGGCTGGTGAAGCGTGTGCTCACTGACGCTTACCCTGGCCGTGAAATGCTGAGCATGCCTTTGGCGTGTAAGCGTACCCTTGAGAACAACGAATATGTCGAATGGTCTTGCACTGCTACCGTCCTTGGAGAGCTCTCTAAGCCTGAGTACTTCTACAAGGATGAGGACAAGGATCGGCTCTTTGATATGAGGCCCAACACTCAGTGCGACAGGCTTCACCTGGATCCCCAGGGCCAGATTGGTTTGGCCGAGGTCATTGACTTGGAAAAGAACCAGAGATACTATATCAAGGCCAAGAAGTATGTCATCTGTGCCGGAGCAGTACTCACTCCTGGAATCCTTTTCAAGTCCGAATTGAAGGCGAAGCTTCCCTCATTGGTAAAGAATCTTACTGGCAACAGACTACCAGTTAGGCTGACAGATACATCCACAGGGCCATTATCTAACTGAACAGCCTATGGCGTTTTGTCAAGTTGTCCTTGATAGAACTCTTGTCAACAGCGTTGAGGGTGAAGACATCGTCAAAGCACACAGGGAGAGCCACGAGAATGATCCCCTTCCTTTCCCTTTCAATGATCCGGACCCCCAGGTCTACTTCCCCCTCTCCGAGAAGTACCCATGGCACACTCAGATTCATCGTGATGCCTTTGGGTATGGAGAGGTTCCATCCAACATCGACCAACGTCTCGTGGTGGACCTCCGCTGGTTTGGTTATATGAAGCCTGATCACGATAATCACGTAACATTCTCACGCAATAACAGAGATCAGTTTGGGATGCCCCAGGTAAGCTACCTGGTGAACTAGGTACGCGGGACTTGTACTGACTGGTTAAAATAGCCAACTTTCAACTTTACTTTGGATGAAGAGGCTGAAGAACGCTGCAAGAGAATGATCACAGAGTAAGTTACCAAGTGCCCTTGTGGTTGTTTCGAGACTAACATGCCCTTGTAGCATGATCGACGTAGCCCGGAAGCTAGGCGGTTTCCTTCCAGGTGCGGAGCCCAAGTATCTGGCTCCTGGTTCAGCCCTCCACATCTGCGGCACATACCGCGCTGGTAAGACTTCAGCAGACAGTGTTGTCAACAAGAACGGCAAAGCCTGGGGCATGGACAACCTCGTCCTCGGAGGCTGTGGTGTTATCCCTACCCAGAATGCCTGTAACCCTACTCTCACTGCTGCTTGCTTTGCTCTTGCTGCTGCCGACAAGATTGTCGAGGACCTTCACGTCGACAAGTAGACGCAGTCGAAGCCTGATCTCGGAGAGCGCTTGGTGGTTTTTCTTTGTTGATGTGGTACTAGGCTCAGATTAAATCTCTCTTCGCCTGTTGACTTGGCCATTGACAGACATCTATTATAACAATAATTTACGTGAGCTATTCTTATTTGCAAGCACCATGCAACGTAGTCATTGAACTCAGCCTTCTTCATCTAACGCGATCCATGCCTCCATTCAATTCAGAAGGGTTATAAGATATGTACGTCAGCATTTTAGATTGGCTTGAATCTATACCTGTTGTTCCGCACCAAAAAGCAGGATTTTAGTCCTCAAGTAAGCGACCATGAAGTCGATCGAATCTTCCGAGAGCTGGACCTCCCTACCTAGAATAGCGTTGCTGACATGGAACGTTAATTTCTACGATTCATTGCACTGACTCACTCTCATTTGGTCCCTCTTGGCTTTCTTGCTTAGTGTCTTGCAACTTCTTACTCTTCACAGTGTTGGAGTTCACAACAATATCTACCTGCACTAATTTATGGTTTACTATTGTCGCACATGACACAATCTGTCAAATCTTTTGATCAATCGTTTATGAGATAAATGCAACTGATATTTAAAACAAATCTCGGTGTTGAATGCAGTTTATCCCAACCGTAAAAGGCTCGTCCACCAGGCCTTGCAGACCAACACGCAGTCTGTTTTCCCAGCCAACTCAATACATGAACGCCAATATTTTTGTAAACATATATCATGAGGCAGGGCCTAGGAAGAGGCCTTTTGAGTGTTAAGCTTCAAAATCGTGTCTCCTTGGCCAGCATGAGATGCTTTGGCCCCAAGCACACCAGCGCAAAGCTCGAAGTCTGCGAGGTCAACCTCGGGCCAGAACAGTCTTGATTTAACTGCCAATGCCTGTTTTTAGATGCTCCATATGGCAGACAAGTCCCTGACGATCTCGATACCACGCAAGTGAGTGACCTTGGTTGGCCTTTCGCCAGCTGCAAATCCCTTCAAATATGACCTTCCTGAAGGTCTTAGCTAATTCAGCAGGTCTTGTGTACCAGAATTCCCTATCACAGTACGTTTTCGAATCCAAAGCAGCGTCCCATTGTTCGAAAAGGACTCTGGCAGCCTAAAATCTCGTTTCCAAGGCATGAGAATCGACGCCATATGAGCGATATGCTTGTGTCTTCTCAACAGCTTTGAGGCATGTACTGAACAGGCCAGCAGCTCCGACAAAGAGTCCAACAGCTTCCATGGTGACGTGGTAGATGATGATGAATGGTCAGCGACTGATCAGTCTCTGATCAGTCGAGCTCACATCAGGACGGCCATAGAAAACGTGACTATCCAACACAGCCACAACATCGCATAAGGCTTATGTAAACATTTGAGGAGCAAAAGACATGTCGAAAAGGGAAAAGTGTGTGGCTTGACGTTTTCACAGGTAGGCTTCCAGACCAGTGACCGTCAATAATCAGGTGCAACTTCTTGGCAGAATACAGTTGTAGAGCTCAACGAGGTGAAAGACCAAGAGATATCTCCCTTGGCCACAATAGGCTTACTGATACAAGTATGAATTTTTTCTTGACATTCCATTGCCTGTTTTCTTTCCCTTATTATCTAGCCCTAAATTTGCCATCACTCATCATAATTGTACTCCTTGCAACAGGATTACAAAATGAAGCGGCGGCGCTCCGTTTTCAAACCTTGATCCACTCTCCGAGTATACCTACTGGTTTCTTTTGACAGGTGTCTTTGATATGTGCAGTCGATATATTCTTGCAGCATCTGGCCACGGTAGTTGCTCAACACTCGATTTGGTGCTCGGAGCGTTCCAGAACTGACCAACGGCAACGGTTAGCATGACAGGAGAAAGGGCCAAGGCTCAAAAGATGGAAAAAAATAGAAAGGAAATTATCGCGTGTCTCTATGTCCTTATATAGACAGACAAAAGAAACCGATCGAGAAGGCAAAAAAAAAAAACAGATTTGATCAAAACATACAACAGCGGGGATTCGCTGGTCGTCACCGACCCAACTACTGATCCGCCGGTTAGTGGCTTGACTATGGGAGAGCGGACGGGATCCCGTATTTTCCACTACCTATGGTCGTATGTGCCAGTTGATGTTCTATTGAGGTCTATGATCTGTAGCTAGCACAGGTAATTGACGCAGCGCTAAGAGGGCTAAACGTTGGTAGCTCAAACCAATTAGTGATAGCTTCACTTGGTCTCGCGGTTGCGGGCTATTCTCTTGAAAGGTTACAGAAAGTTTAAAGTAGTTGTTCTTTTCATATCATCGCATTTGAGCAAAATATTCTCAAATGATACCGCAATGGTGGCTGGTCGCACACTCCGGACTGAGCGAAATTAAATTAAGTGACTGAGTTCTACGGTGAGCAGTCTACCCGGTGCTACAGGTATTAAACCAATTATCAGCTGAAATGTTACCTATGACTGAAATACCTCCAGCGCCTGTCATTTCGTTTTCCATCGGCAATTGTTCAGCACGTCAATCTACCCTAAATCGTTGATAGATTGTCCTCGGGAAAAGCCTTCTAAGCGTGGTAAATCAGAGCGGGTTTGATGACTGTCTTAATAATGTTAGAGCATCTTAAGAAAACACTCTAAAGCTTTCAAGTAGCCAGTGGAAGAGTGAGGAGGTTTCATATTGACCAGCTAGTTGTCTGTGATTCGGAAATGCCATTTCTGAGAAGCATGCATGCACAATCCGCATTACTTATACATTTATGCCCTATTCATTATTCATGATGCTGTGCACGGCCCGTGGTGTCTGTGGCGCAAGCAGAGCGGGCAAGCCACAACCTCAGCTTTGACTCTAAATCTTGTCCAGATGACGCCAACGATTTCTCCTCATGGACAGCTTGGCTTGGCGGCGTCGTGCACTATTCCCCTCGAGCTAAAGCAGCCCCAAAGAATGTATCAAGAAATGCTCATTGCAGTACGTAACCCGTGCAATTGAGATGCATAACCGGTACTATATACTGTGCTCATCTATAGATTCTTCATAACTTCGTCCATAACATCACCAATAGCCTCGCCGCCACCACCGCCTCCCTTCAGATCCTTGTTTGTCGCCTGAATGACGATCCTCTTATAACTTGTCAAGCTCGGCGTTCCCGAGTCCGTCACTTCAAGCACAATATGCAAAACTTGGCCCTTGGCAACTGGCTCTCTGCTCAGTAGCTCCACACAGCTCTTTTCGGGCCCAGGAACAGTCACCTCCACTATCCTACCCTCGGAATCCTTCTTGTCAATCTTCATTTCTTCAACTTCCGCAGCCACAAGCCACTGAGTGGCACTGGGCTCCTGGTAGTGCCACCACTTGAAGGTCAAGCTGTCTCCATCTGGGTCATATGTTTCCGAAGCATCTAGCGAGATAGAGGTGCCAGCTTCAGCTTCGAGGTAGATTGGAGCCGAGCCCGAAGAGCCGTTGATAGAGACAACGGGGTGGTGGTTAGCGGTTGAGAGTGAGGGAGATAGCGTCCACTGGATCCTGGCGGCGAAATCATTTTGGTACGCGTCACGCCAACGCCAGATAGTGGCGTGGTTCGACTTATAAGTTCGTCCATCCTTTCCGGTTACAATGTCGAAAGTATCGCTATAATGCTTGCTGCAAAGACCCTCATCACTGACATCGGTGAGACGGTAGCGGCCACCCCAAGAACCATACTCGGGGTGCTCTGGTACGCCCAGCCCGTTCTGAATAAGGTATAAAAAGGTAGGAGTATCTCCTTCGGGGATGAAGAGGTAATCAGGATAGGCAGAGCCCAAGGGGCCAATTTGAACATTCTCCTTGAACCACTCCTTGGTCAGCTTGGAAAAGTCTGGACCACCTTGATCGAACCCGTAGTATTTATCTCCTGAGATGCCGGTCCACGTAGCCATTCCATACTGGTTCCAGCCATGGACAGAGGCGATGTAGAAGAGATCTGGGAAGGTATTTCGGATCCAGGCTCCTGTGTCGTCTTGATCGGAAATGGTGTACATCCTCAACTTGGACCTGAGACGGGCGAATTCGGCTTCGGGAATGGTGTGCTTGAGCTTGGCCAAGACTTGGGCGATGACATTGGTGCCGCCCCAGCATAGAATCCAAAGAGGATCCTCCGAGGAAGCATTGATGCTCTTGAGAAGCAACTCGCCACCCTCACTCAGGGGAATGTCCTGACCAACCGCTTTGGATCCATAGACCTAATGTGGACCTCGTTAGCCAGGAGGCGACTGATGGGTGATCACGTTGAAGCTTACAGGGGGTCCAGACTTGATGATGCTCCGCAGGTACTTGGGAGAAGGATACTGGAAATCGGGATGTGCGTGGTGATTCAGGTTGTCGACAGCGCCAGCATAAGCATCAATGATCTTGTGCATATCCTGCGGGCAGGTCTTTGTCCTCATCCATGTTGATGTGCACGCGACAAGGCCCTCAGTTTGGAACTGGTTAGAGTACAAGAGATATCGAACAAGAGACTCTGCGTCGTCGGGTTCGTTGGAAATATCAGACACGATAAAAACTCGTGGCTTGTGGGGAAACGATTGCAGTCTGGTGATGTCGGTAGCCATTGCGAATGTTGACTAGGTGTTACCGTCAGTCTGGTAATCTTACGACAGTTCCCCTCATCGTTATATAGACCTGGGTTCTGGAATGGGGTCTAGCAGCAAAAAGTTTATTAGCCAAGCTTCGGGTTTAACTAAAACGAAGGATCCTGTCTAAACAAGGCATGTCTAACCACCGACTCCGCACACTCGGTAGAGCTCCGTGAACGGCTAATCTTCGCAAGGACGGCGTAACTACGGACAGGCCGTACTCCTTCAAGCTGAACTTGGCTAGCTGGTGATGGTAGTGTGACATGTGCCAGGGGCTAGGCAGGGCGCACTACTCAGCTGCCACATGGTTCGGCCAAGTTATCGGAAGGTAACAAGAGTCAGTCTCGTCAGAGATGGATCCGTTGACTGACAGATCTCAGCTAGTGTCTCGAGGCGATGCCTATTGCGGTAAAGACATGACATGGCCAACGTGGTAAAGATTACCCGTCTTGACCGCTACGGCCGGTACTCCAATTCGGCAAACCAAGGTAAACTACTAAGGGTCTAGCTGGAAATGAACTTGGCCTTGAAATTTTTCATATTACCGAAAGCCGAGACGAGCTTCTTCGCCTAAACGGCATAAGGTAGCGGCGTCAATGCGCAGCTAACCACGAGGCAAACCGAAATTGTTCATGGGAGCCACTCACTGCCATCTTGAGCTTAGAGTCGTATTACCCCATGGGAACCCCAGTGAGTAGAAAGAATCTGCGGAGTGCGGAGAAGTGGATATAAAGTATGCAATGCCCTTCCACTGCCGATCATATGCACAATCAACATCCCTCGTTGTTTATCCTTCCCAGTCATCTTTATTCAAGGTCCACAAGATGCCGTCTATCGACGAGAAGATGGCCTCTGAGCCAGCCCATATCGAGGGCAAGGTCACTCAGCAAGACGCACGCTTGGTAGACCAGCAGGACCGTGAAGACACCAAGTGGCAGGCGATACGCCGCAACCCAAAGGCCTTTTTCTGGTGTCTCTACGCTGTCTGGACTGTTCTCCTTGTCAGTTTTGAGAACCAGGCTGCCGGTATTGTCATCAGTATCCCGCAGTTCCGAAAGGACTTTGGATCCTTTTACAATGGCGACTACGTTCTATCGGCCAAATGGCAGTCTGCTTTCAGCGGTGCGCCCGTCGCGTCGTAAGTTCAGAACAAGACAATCCCAACAAGATTTAGCGAGTACTGACCAGAGTATAGGCAGGTCATCGGAGCCCTCGCAACCGGTCAAGTTGCTGACTGGATCGGCCGACGAAACACTATGGTCGGCGCTCTTGTTGTCTCCTTCGCCGCCATCACCCTCGAGTTTGTCGCGACTACGAACGAGCAGTTTTTCGGTGGCAAGTTCCTCAATGGCTTTGCTGTTGGTACACTTCAAGCCGTCTCGGGTACATATATTGGGGAGGTATGGATGACCCTGCTCCATTTACACGTTAGGCTTTGCTCGTGTTGCTAACAAGAAGTCAAACTTAGGTCGTACCTCTTGCTATCCGTGGCTTGATGACCTGTCTTATCGGTCTGTCGTACACTCTGGGTCCATTCACAGTGGCTTTGATCGTCGACAGTGAAGGCAGCCGCGGCGATAGATGGGCGTACCGTTCTATCTTCTGCTCTCAGTATGGTTTTGCCGCCATCTCAGCTCTTTTTGTCTTTTTCGTGCCTGAGTAAGTTTACACACCCTCCACATATCGAAGCTCGCTGACCTTGTTCAAGATCCCCTTGGTGGCTCGTCAGCAAAGGACGCGAAGAACAGGCCCTCAACAGTCTTCGTCGCCTAGGTCACAGCGCAGAATCTGGTGACGATGTCAAGCGCCTGACGTCTATCAAGATGACCCTTGATGAGATTAAAAGCGAGACCGAAGGTGTCACATACATGGAATGCTTCCGCAAGTCCAACCTTCGCCGAACCTTCGTCTCTATTGCACCTCTGGTTATTCAGCAGTTTACCGGTATCGTCTTCGCTGCCTCGTACTCAACCTACTACGCTCAGCTGGCTGGCTACAGTACCGACATGTCCTTCAAGCTGCAGATCATCCAGCAAGTCTTGTCCATGCTGGGTAACGTCATCTCCTGGTATCTGATCGACAAGGCCGGCCGCCGAAGCCTTACACTCTATGGTACCGTCGCCCTGACCGTTGTTCTGTGGGTTATGGGAGGACTGGCTGTTGGTGGCTCACCCTCGGAACTCAGGGGAGCTGTTGCCATGATCCTGCTCTATTGCTTCCTCTACAACCTCACTATCGGTGCCACCGCTTACACTTGTCTGACCGAGACCGCAACCGCTCGTCTACGTGTCAAGACTATTGCCATTGGTCTTGCTACGAGTAACTCCATCTCGGTCATGTGGAGTTTTGTCCTGCCCTATCTGTTCAACCCTGATAAGGCGAACCTCGGAGGCAAGCTTGGTTTCATCTTTGGTGGATTGTGCTTCCCTTGTATTGCTGTTATCTGGTGGTTCCAGCCAGAGACCAAGCATCGATCTTATGAGGAGCTTGACGAGATGTTCACCAAGAAGGTCCCCGCAAGACACTTTGCCAAGTACCGCACTGAGGCCGAGCAGCAGGGTGAGGCCGCCAAGGTGGCTGAGAAGGGTGAGGCTTAGGATGGCAGTAATTAGTAAACAACCAAATACTTTATGGGGTAAACCACATTTGCCTTTGTGTTAATATAGCTTCTTAGCAATTACAAGTCCCCAATTCTTTGAGGAGGAGCCTCTGCAGCAATCATTTTCAGTAACTCACTCAATTACCAGCAGTAGCCGTAAACCAGCTGGCAGAATACTCTCGGTTGCAAGCTTTCATTGAGACTGCATGCCGCAGTTAATTCTACTTGACCTGTCATTCGCAACCTCTCACTGGCTGCACTAGATACGCTGTTCCCTAGAGACTGGTTCCAGTGAGTAAGCGACTAGTCAAACCTGTGGCATGAAACATTGACAGAATATATTACTGTTCACACTAGTCGCCGTAATACATTTAACCCTCGTTCATAATACTGTCAGTCGCTAATGCCGGAATGTCCGTTAGCTTGAATCACGATGAGGGACAGCATGATCCATTCGTAGTCTGGAATTCTGACAAGCCATCAAAGCTTGTGACTGTCTACGTCGCTATCCCCGACTGGTCTGACGTTGATGCAAACTATGTCGACCGTATAATCTATGTGATGCTTATATCAATGCACAAGCACGGATACGGATCGAAACAAAACTAGCCTGTCTTGTCGTTATGCTTTTGCCAGTATCTTCCCTTCCACTGCAACAGAACTGTAGGCAGCATTGAAACTCCTACCATCATGGCCGTTGCCACTCCTGCGCTCCCTGCGAAGCCCACATACTTGACCATGTCCGGTATCCTATCCAATCCATTAGCCGGGAAACAAGTGCGTCTCTGGGTCAATAACTTACCAGAAAGGTCCAATGAACCCCCATGTTTGGCGGACGAAGGTGATAAATACGCCGATGGCTGCAGCGTCTTGGGGATAACAATCGACAATGTACGTGATCAAGATGGTGGTGACAACCTGGTTTCCTGCCGCAGCAATGCCTGCCCCAACGACGGGAGTGACAGTCCATCTATCTGTGGCATGATCGAGCTGCACAAAGAAAACCACGACGCCGCAGATAGTCAAGAGGAAGCCGATGTAGCTCAGCCATAGGCGGTGTTCGGGCCGCGGCGTCTTTCCCTTGCGCTCGCGTGACCACATCCATCTATCAGAGATTACTCCGCCGACTTGTTCCCCAACAAGTGTTCCGACGATGACACCAATGAACTGCAACCCAACCTGCTGAGTGTCGAGTCCAAACTTCTCAGGGAACACTTGGGGAATCATAAAGGTAGTCATCACGCTACCCCACAGGAAGATCATGGCGTAGCCGGCTGCTGGCACTATGACGTTGGGAAACGCTAGTAGTCGGAGTGGATGGAAAAACTCGATTAGTGCCAGTGGTGTTGGGTCAATACGTCGGAAGCTGAAGTATTCCAGCCTGAACGTAGACATTCCCTGTGGTATGTCGGTCGGTACAAATCGAGTCTCGGGTCCGAATAAGGCGTGGAGAGTAAACTGTACGCCGTTGGTCTGCAAACAGTTAGCAACATAGAGTAGAATACGGACCAAGGCTTACCTACAATAGCAAGAATCCAGTAGATCCATCGATACGACACTCTCTGGGCGACAAAGCCGAAGATGAATGGCGCGACCGGCACTCCCAGTGTCACCATGGTTGTCCAGACGCCCATGAACCGGGCCCTTTCCTTACGGAAGAATGTCTCTTGCACAACTGCAGTCCCGATGGCAGCGGCAGGGCAGATGAAGAAGCCAGTGATTGCTCGGCAGAGGCCCATTGTCCCATAGGAATGGCTGACGGCACATCCAACGTTACCAATACAACTGCATAGAACCGATATCAAGAAGATCGGGCGTCGACCGAACCTTTGAGATAGGGGCCGCCAAAAGAGAGGTGCACCACCTAGAACGGCTATGACGATGGAGACTAGGTAACTTGTTCGTTGAATGCTGACGTTGAGGTCTTGGGCGATTTCGACAAAGGCTGACTGAATCGCAGCCGCGGTAAACGTAGCCATCATTGCGTGGAAAGCAACAAGACAAAGGTTCACGACTTTCTGTATAAAATGTCTTGTAAGTCTTCTGAGGTCGACACTGCCCCCTGGAAAGCACACATACCTTCCATTTGGGCCAGTTCAGAGGGTCGGCATCGTTCATGGATGGAAGAGGGTCCAGGTTGATTGTTCCATGACGTTGAAGAAGATATTGTTTGTGTTGTTCAGTCAGATAAACTCCATCGCCCTTGAGATTTGTGTCAGCACGTTGATATATAGACCGGTATGAGGTTTAGAACAAACATTTTCGAACGCCTCTACTTCGGGCTTCATCATGTTGGCTGAAAATATCCAAATGGCTAGGGAAAAGGTCTCGAGAGATGATGGAATTCGACATAAGGAGAATTACCCTTGATATGCCAATCTCTAGGGGGCAATTCCCCACGGGGTCAATCTATTGCCTCCCCACAGCACCAATGGTGTGGTATACATTTAAGCAGAGTTTTTGAAGTCAAGTTGCCGCGTCCCTTGATACTACATTGGACCGAGGGCTTACGACACATCAAATTCCCATTGGCGTTTCCCCTGAGTCTATTGGGGGCAATGATCTCATTGTCTTAGTGCCGTTAGCCAAGGACGGAAGTACGGCAAGACTAAGCTATAGTAATGACCTTAGATCAGCATCTCGTTGTTCTAGATAGGGAGAATACGATCAAGAGTGGACAAGCAATTCGGAAGACGAAGACGGCAAATCTAACGTTCTAAGAAATTGGGATCTAGAATTTATTAGTGGTGAAAAATATTAGTGGGCTTAAGACTGGGGCCGAGTGTATCTTTTGCCGAAGTTACCAATCAGAGGGCTTGAGCACACTTCCCGTTGTTACCGAAGACCTACCCGTATTTACACAGATGATCAGTCCTACGCTACAGCTTTGATATTATTAATTCTACAGCGTAAAATGAAGAAGAAAATTGTCAATTTGGATATTTATAGAACTGCAGTCATAAGCCTCACATTCTGAACCATCGTGGAGTTACAGTAGTACCACACTTACGAAGTTGTACTGGCTGGCTTGATGAAGCAGAAGATGGATGTTGAGTAGGATCATACACTTTGAACTGGGAAAGAGAATTAGTTTCTTGTGAGAATAATATGATTTAAAAGAATTTAGCCATGATAAAAAAGGAGATGGTGAAAAATGCCTGACGCAGTAGCTTACCCCAACAATCAGAGTAGACTGCCCGAGTATCGAAGGCCCTCGGAAATCTTGTGATTTGACAGAAAAGGGCAACAAGAAACAAGACGTCTGTTGCCCTTGAGATGGTGCGCCAAGCGAATGCCAATGGCGCGGTGGTGAGAATGGAGTGCCTGTCATAGACAATGCCACGAGGGAGAACTGTCTTTGGCTTTGGCTTATGATGGAAACGGAGAGGGTGAGTCAATGACGAAATAGTATAATTGCTTGAATTGCTACTGATTGTGTAATAGAATGATGCTCGTGTAAGATATCCCGCGCTGATTGTCCACCAATGAACTGCATGCCGATACCGAACAGTACTGGGCACTCCCTCCCTTCTCGACCATGATGTTAGTCCTTACTATTTTTACATCTCCCCTCGAAGGTGTTTCTCACCATCTATTCTCCAGTTACCTGCACAATGGGAACATGTAATCAAGGCCGGCGTGCCAATTTAACCCACTCCATACAACAGCCAAGTCGTAAATCGCACGTGTCTAGTCTAGTATAGCGTCTCTTGTTCTTCCCGAAACCATAAGATAGCTCTGAGTCGGCTGTCTTGGGGTAGTCTCAGCGAAGATCAACCAGCTTCACGGAAACCTCTCCAAGAACCTTGCGATCTTGGTCCAGGGTGTCAGGGAAACGGAGAGCAGTAAGTTTGTCAATGGCGGCCTCATCAAAAGCCAGAGCATAGTGACGTTCTAGCGGTACAGGTACAATACGTGCTTGAGAACAGCCTTGGTAATAGGTTTTACGGAGTAAGTTTTCCTGCTCCCGTATAAGCCTCCATCTAGGGATGATAATCTGATACTGATAAGTTGAATTTGGTCTACTACTTGTGTGAGTCGAATCCAAGCGATTTCTACAATGTTATGCAAACTAACCCGTACGAAAGGTGTTCAACACTGTACGAGACGCACAAGAGGCTTTGATCTTCGCTTCAGCACCGAATAGTCAAGGATACAGCAGGGCCAGAGATTGATCGGTTTACTTTACACACGATAACGAGCTTCCCATGGGAATAAGTAGAAAAAGCCCAGAAACTGGGACTATTGCTAGCGTTAAAACGAGTAGATACAACATAGACAGAACACCAAGGCTGTGTATACCGATAGAAGATACTTCCAAGACAACCAGCAAAAGCATCAGCAATAGACTGCGCTTGTACTCATCCATGATATCACCTTTAGGCTCTCTACCACATTAAACCATATCCCTATCCACTTCCTTGGTCTCATTGTCTCGAGCAGAGAACCTCGCACCATCTTGGCGCCGCCATTGGAAAAGAACATGAGGTTTGTTTCTAATAGACTCTCGAAGTTTTTCTTCACTACGATCCATCCAACTGTGGCCAACCTGCATACTGACAGGGTGCAGTGGCACTCCCCCCAGGAGAAAGCGATCAGATGCTTGTCGGTCGAAGGAAGCAGTGATGTCTAGATCGTTTGCAATCTGTTCGCAAAAGACGTCAAGAGGCAAATCGTTGACATCACGACCAAAGGGATTTTCGATTTCTTGACCGATGAACAACAAGCCGAAGATGATATAAGCCGCTGTGATAGTAGCGGGAATAGCAATCCAACCAAGAGGACCAGTCAACTGGAACGGCAAGAGCATGACGTACACAAAAGTAATCTGGCTGATGGCAATGGTATATGCGACGGGCAAAGGGGTGTTGAGGACACGGTCGCAGCCGACGGCAACGTCGTTAAGAGTGGTAAGATGATTATAAGCGATGGTCTGATGAATCGAGACAGGTAGCTGTTTGTTGGCGATGATGCAGTCGAGAGTTATTGCCAGGTGGTTCAGAATCTCAAGAGGAAGGTTTCCTTGATGCTCCTCGGCTCTCTTGAGATGCTTTCGAGGGTCACTTTGAGCAAAGGAGAGACCAAGGTATTCGCCGGCAACCTTGCGAAAGTTGGTGACCCGCTTCGTCGGCGCAGTTGTCTTTCCAGCAAAGGTATCAAGGTGTGCGATGTAGTGTTGCATGTCAGGTTGACTGGCGCAGTGTTCGAAGCGGAGGGTGTGTTTGAGGGCAACGGCAAAACCGGCGATGAGTTTCAAGGCCCCAAGCTTTTTGAGGAGAAGCTCGCGAGAGTCTTGGCCACCAGCACCGCTATCATCAGCATGGATCCAGATGATACGACCAAGGGTCTGAGATGCAGTGGTCAATGTGCCCCAGTATCGACGACCCTCAGCATAGCGTTCGTAGGCAGTCGACGATCGGAATGAAAGACTCAGACCGACAACGAAACCGAGAATAGTAAGCAGAACAGAGTTGACGCTCAGGTCATGGACCTTTTTGGAGATGACGGTAATAGCAGTTGCCCAGCAGGCAACAAGCAAGAGCGGAAGGATCAGCGAGGGCATGATGGAGCCATGCAGCTGTAGGATGAGGGGCCATTTGGAGTGCTTTTGAAGATCCCGGGGGCCGCTGAAGTAGTTGTTGTCATCTCCACTATGGCTGGACATGGGCTGTCGGTTGGCATTGATGGACGGAGAAGGGGGACCATTGTGGTGGTTTGAAGAGGTTCCAGGGCCTGGCACAGCTTCTGTGATCTGTGCCTCTGGATATGGCTTGGGTTGTGATACGTGATCACCACCAGCGTCCGACATTTTGATGAAGATGTTGAAATAAGCAAGAACACGGTGATGCAGGAGGAACAAGGGGATAGGGACTCGAGGTAATGTGGCCAGGTAATATAGCCAAAGTGTACGACCACGCTTTTCAGGGAGGGAAATGAGAATTCCAAAAAGGGTCCCAGCATTCGAGCGACTTGCAGTGTATTTATCGCTGATGGGTGACGGGACTTGCATCGTGGCGTGACTAGCGCTCAGACTATTGAAAGTCGTGAAATAAGCTTTAACATAAGCATTTGCCAAGGTGGCCTAGACCGATGTTTCGGTAGATTAGTTAGACCCAGGGCTGTTTGACATTACGGGCTGGCTAGACGCCACAGGGGTTCTGCTTCTGCCATATAAGGCGGTTGATTCTTGGGGCTAGGCCAAGACAAAGCTAGCCCGCATACCATCAGAGCTGAAATGAAGACGCAAGCCAGCGCTCGGCCTATGGAGATGCTCGCGTGATCATAGATTAGATACGACAAGGGGCTGTCGCGCGGCGCAGTGCAGGGTTACGTGAATGATACAACTCATCATGCAGGTGTGCCTCTCGCACTTCCGTAAGTGCTGTCCCTTGATAATTGTCAAGGGTTAACAAATTCTTTATCCCTTCAGGCTGTGTCGGGACGACGGCACCTCAAAGACATATGTGGCCAGTTATGACGGTTACGGTTCCTGTTGAACCTGTTGAACCGGTTCTTGAGTAATTGCTTGATTGATTGACTGTCTGATATATTCTTGTCGGAAAGTAGGGTATATTTTCTATCTGTCCTCCCCTTCTTGTCAGAAAGCACAAGGGTCAAATAGGTAAAAAAGTAATAATATATTATCTTATTAAACTGAATTAATTATATTAATTAATCTATCTGCCTAATCTCC
>JABFFF010000364.1:0-32852 GCA_013623665.1 Fusarium sublunatum | reverse complement strand
AGGCTGTTATAAGGTCAATTAAAACCTAAATAAGGCTTTTCCTTATATTAATAATCTTATTATAGCGAGGGACCAGTCTGAGATAAACATTTAGAAGTTAAATGATAAAGCTGTAGTAGAAAATTATCTGTTAAAGTGGAGAAAAAAGCAGTCAGTTAAGTAAGAGTTTTTTAGTTAATTCTTAAAATCTTAATTAAATTAAAGCTATTTTTATAATTTAAGAATTAATCTATATAATGCGTTAGAACGGAAATAAAGCTATTGCAGGTGGGGCGGTGTGGAGGGGTGGGCGGAGTGGTGGTCAGATACGTTAGTTGAGTTCCAAAGGTCAGCGCGTTGAAGTGAAGGCACTAAAATGCCGCTGTGATGAGTGTGGCTAGGCGGTGTGGCTATTGTGGCTGATGAAAAACTTAGTAGCTGGACATACACGGAACTGCCAGACCTTGACAATAAAATGTATGCAAATTGTTAAAGGTGAGAAGACAGTTTCAATAGTGGTGAGGTTATTATCTTATGTTGCTTTATTACACTGAGTTGCTGCCAGTAAGAGTGAGCAATGGAGGGTAAATCTGCGAGACAATTCATAAAAGACATTCTGACTTTCATTTGTGAAATACTCACTCACCCAAGCCGCATCCAGATTAGCTTGGCATTCGCGAGGGCAATGCAAATTACTTGCTCAGATTCCATGCATGAGGCTTCTTATGAAAAACTGGATTAAAGACGATATTTAATGAAGTTCTTCAAGACTTATAACCTCACTTACAAGCTGATTTAGAGATCCAGGGTAGCCACAAAACCCCCACCGGGACCGCTACGGGAAGCCCCACTCACGCTGCATACGAAAATCTCGTCCTGTCAATAAGCTTCAAAAAAGTATACCCACCCGCTTGATAGCTGCAACTTTTCCCTCTTCTTGTACTATTCCAGTTGTCGCAACCAATGCAAATATGGCGGCAGACAACGAGGCTCCTGTCGCGAGCAGCGCAAATGAATCCCGTCCTTCGGGCGACTCCAATGCCACTTCCAACAATGGCCAGTCGCGCCAGGATGGCAACCGTCGCAATCCGCGACACGATCACAGAAAACCAGGCAAGGGCCGAACAGAGAAAGGACGAGGAGAATGGGGGTATGTTCATGCGCAATTATATCAACGGGTACAGTTGCCAACGGGGCTAACCAGATGCTAGCCGCCAAAAGGGCGACAAACGCAAGAAGAACGATGAGTTCAAGGAGTTCAAGCGTCGCAAATTGAACAAGCAAGGCGATTCTGCGGATGGCGAATCGAGCAACAACCCCTTCTCAAAAGATGAGATTGCTGCCGAGGAACGACGACCCAAGCGAAAGGTTGCTGTCATGATCGGATACGCTGGTACGGGCTATAAGGGCATGCAGGTCAATGGTAACGAGAAGACGATCGAAGCCGATCTGTTCAAGGCATTTATCGCCGCGGGCGCTATCTCCAAGGCCAATGCCGACGATCCCAAGAAGTCGAGTCTGGTTCGATGCGCCCGAACAGACAAGGGTGTGCACGCTGCTGGCAACGTCATCAGTCTAAAGCTCATTATTGAGGACGAAGATATTGTCGACAAGATCAACGCCGAGTTGCCGGAGCAAATTCGAATCTGGGGCATCCAGCGAACAAACAACGCCTTCAGTTGCTACCAGACTTGCGACTCAAGATGGTACGAGTATCTCATGCCCAGCTACTGTCTCTTGCCTCCTCACCCTGAGACTTTCTTGGGTCGAAAGCTGGTTGAGTTGGCCAAGGAGCACGGTGTCGAGGAGGACCTCGCCGCCAAGATGGAGGATGTCAAGGACTTCTGGACCGAAGTCGAAGAGAAGGAGATCAAGCCTATTCTCGCGCGGTTAGACCCTGAGACCAGGGCCGCCGTATTGGAACGAGTCCACGTCATGGAGGACGAGGAGGCAGCAGCACGGAAAGAGACTGCAAACGAGACTCAGGAGACTGCACCTACGGAGGAGAAGCCTGCGACTGAGGCACCCGCCGGCGAAGCTTCTGAACAGACTGCAGATACTGAGGTCCAGCAACCCGGCGTTACTCTGGAGAGCCACAAGCCTAAGAATCGTGAGCTTGGTCCAATTGATTTCGCCCTTCGGGACATCAAGGCAGCCTACATGGCGGCGAAGCGACGATACCGGGTCAGCACCACGCGTCTGAACCGTCTGCAGGAGGCTCTCAATAAATACAATGGCACAAAGAACTTCCACAACTACACAGTTCAAAAGTCATTCTTTGACCCCTCGGCGAAGCGACACATCAAGTCGTTTATCGTCAACCCTGAGCCAATCATTATCAACGACACGGAATGGCTGTCTCTCAAGGTGCACGGACAGAGCTTCATGATGCATCAGATCCGCAAGATGGTTGGTCTCGCAAGTTTGATGGTCCGCTGCGGTACTCCGATGGAGCGCATCAACGAGAGCTACCAGAACCAGAAGATGGCCATCCCCAAGGCCCCTGGTCTCGGACTGCTGCTTGAGCGACCCGTTTTCCACAATTATAACCGAAAGGCGACTGAGTCACTCGGAAAGGAGCCAATTGATTTTGGAAACTACGAGGAGAAGATCCAGGCCTTTAAGGACAAACAGATCTACACACGCATCTTCAGCGTGGAGGAGAAGGATAACTCGTAAGTACTGATACGGCTCGCAGTCGGACAAAGCTAACAACACGATAGGTTCCACATGTTCTTCAACCAGATCGACCAATTCAAGACAAATCACTTCTTGTGGCTCACGGCTGGCGGTATGAAGGCTGCCGAGATCGCAAAGGACACGACTGGCGAGAAGGTGCAGCAGGACGTTGATAAGCAGCTTGGTGACGAGGACGAGGATCCTGAGGGCGGTGAGGGCTAGACTATGTAACAGTAGAATTTGGATGGAGTTATATCATGACACGATCTATTATAAACGATGCATTGTTTGACCATGATTCATTAACGGAGCTTTCGGAGAGACTGAAGTTGGTGAAGGTGTGTTGATCTGCGTCAAGTTGCACACCGTGTAATGCTGTGAAGGAGCCCAAGTTGCTTTGAAATCAAACAGGTTTTCCAGTTTAGGGCATGTGGGCAGGTCGTGTTACGAATTACCTCACGACTTGTGACCGATAGTGACAAGCCATGAAATACAATGCCCGAGGCCATGAGGTGGTGTAAGTCTCGTCCCCATGCTCGGTGAAAGGCCCCACTTACCGCCAGGTGAGACTCGGTGAGCACTTGGCACCTCAGGCAGCAACTCCTAGCCCCACCACACAGCGCACACAAATGGAGGGTTTGAAAACCCCAATTTAGCGACCCTCTTTTGAATCAAATTACAAGGCGCACTCGCAACACCAACAACTCGTCGTCGTCAATCACGTAGTCGCACCAGCCGTCAAAATGAGCGCCCAGGCCCTGAACAAGATCGCTCCCAACAGCCCCTCGAGGCAGAACCCCTCCGAGCTCGAGTCGAGCATCGCCCAGGCTCTCTACGACCTCGAGACCAACACCTCCGACCTCAAGGTTGCCCTGCGACCTCTGCAGTTCGTCTCTGCCCGTGAGGTGAGAACACCATGAAATGCATAAAAAAATCTAGGACTCGAACAACATCCTGTTCCCACACAAGAAACTGTCTTGCAATGGCCTCATACACACCAACCTTCTGCCCCCGACCGCGCTTTCGTCGAGATTCGCTCCCCTCCGAGAGAATATTGACTGATCAAAATGCGCAACACCCGTGTCGATGGGGCGGAGGCGTGCTTCAGCCAGAGTATCATTGACTTCTGTGGAACAGGACGGGAAGCGGTCCAAGGTTTCGTCCTGGAGCTCGCATGCTGACTTGGGATCTTGATTAGATCGAGGTTGGCCACGGCAAGAAGGCTATTGTCATCTTTGTCCCCGTCCCTTCCCTGCAGGGCTTCCACCGTGTTCAGCAGCGGTAAGACATCCTTTTGTCCTTAACACAGAACTCGACACTAACAATCCCCAGCCTGACCCGTGAGCTCGAGAAGAAGTTCTCTGACCGCCATGTCCTGATCCTCGCCTCGCGCCGCATCTTGCCCCGCCCCAAGCGATCTGCCCGCTCCCGCAACACCCAGAAGCAGAAGCGTCCCCGTTCGCGAACCCTCACTGCCGTCCACGACGCCATCCTCGAGGATCTCACCTACCCCGTCGAGATCGTCGGCAAGCGCGTCCGCACCAAGGAGGACGGCTCCAAGCTCCTCAAGGTCATCCTTGACGAGAAGGAGCGTGGCGGTGTTGACTACCGCCTTGACACCTACTCTGAGGTCTACCGCCGCTTGACAGGCCGCAACGTCAACTTTGAGTTCCCTCAGAGCGGTGCTGCCGACTACTAAGTCTGCGATATGTTCGTTCCGAGATGAATAGAACATGGGTTTTCCTCAATCCAGGGCTGGGAGTGCTTTTTTAAACAATTGTTGGTTGGTCAAAAAGGGGCTTGGCGTCTTAAAGAGAGTAGCTTGATAAATGGTACAAGCTGCGTATGATTTGACAAGACAACCTAAACACTTCTTCGTCCATGACTCGTCCAATTCTTGGGTATCTAGATCTATGTCTCATGTGCATGTTATCTTTATCTAACCGTGACTGATGCGACCAACACCAAGCACACACCAATATGCCAGCTCCCGCTTCTCCTGACTGTCCTTGTCCTTTCCAGACGCCGTAGCGACATCCTGTTGTGAATCAGGCTCCCACTCCATCCTTACAAACATGGGTATCTCTAGAATATCCTCATCCTCCTTCAAAGGGCTCTTGTCTCCCTTCTGGTCTTCGAGTCGTAGTGATGCGGGAACCACCTCCAAGATGATGCTGACCCAGTTGCGCCCTCGCTCCCAAATCTTACCGGCTTCAGGCTGACCGCTGCTCTCTTCACCTTTACGCTTCTTATCCCGATCGTCGTTCAGAGCGTCATCCCACATATCTGTGTTGGCATCGATGTCGAACTGAGGACACAGAATGGTGACTTTGCTGGAGAACCTGCCAGGCGTGCTGTTTGGCGTGGCCAGCGTCACTTTGATGCCATCGAACAAGGGATTCGTAAATGTTAAGATATAGTGATGGGGGGTAAGAGGCTTCAAAGGGTGTTCCTCTTGGATTTGAGGACGATTGGTGGTGGGAATAGGTCCGGCTGTGGGATTGAGAGGTCGGATGGTGATGGTTGGGATATAAGACTTTGCGACGAGTCTGATCTTGAACCGTGTCGACGTGACCTTATTCTCCGGCTTGGAGATGATGTGCCGGCATACGGAGCAACGCTTTGAGCGCTTGGTGCGGAGGAGGTATGGTATAGGTCGCAGACCATCCTGGAACCGCTGGTCCTCTGCCTGTTGAAGGTTCTGCTGTATAGTAGCCGTCGAATCCCAGCCCTCTTGATGTAGCTTTTTGATCTGTGCGGATTCATCCAAATCGGCTAGCTTGAGACCCTCCTCTGTCGTGGCGGCCTCACGCATCACGTCAGAGGGACCGTTACGCTTGCGGACGTGGCCGTGACCAGTGTACATGGCCATGATACGAGACAGCGCCGCAGGAGATCCATAGCCGCCATTGTCGTTGAGCATGGAGACGCCGCTGCTGGAAGCATTTGTGTCCGCCAGTTGCGCTTGGTAGAATGCCTTGAGATTGGCAAACTGAAGATCGGTATCGACGTCCTTATCAGCCGGAGGTGGCTCGTCTGGGTTCTCCTTGCGGCGCTCCTTGAATTCCTTTGCCGTGAACTTGGGCTCGCCGCCGTTGTTGACCTTGGCGAGCTGCGAGTATATCCCGCTGGGCCGTTCAAAGTCGATGCCTATCTCGGTCGAGGTCCAGTTGCAGTATTGGCAGTAGAGGGCATATGTGCCGTGGTGCGACGAGGGGTCTGCGCCTAGGTGTGCTGCGTCCGTTGGCGCCAGGGCCATGACCTGGAGAGGTCCGATGCATACAGGGCATTGGTAGCAGCTTCGGGTGCATCTGGTGAGAGGATATCATGTCAGGCCGCTATCGTCAATTCCTGGTGGTGGTTTTACCTATTGCCCTCGCTTCGCAGGTTGCTGCTGGGAACCTCGAATAGACAATTTGGACAGTAGTAGGTGACGACTTCTTCATTGACACATCGTGGACACCGGATCTGCTGGCAGTCTTCGCAGTAGAGGAGGTACTCGAGGGGATAGAGGCTGTAATTTGAACGGGGATTGCGGGGGTCAAATGTTCGCTCGTCGGTGTCGGAGGAGCCTCGTGCTTTGGACCCTTGGGGGAGATCGGGGGGAGAGATATCGGAACACGGACATTGTATGTACGTGTAGGGTATCACGGGGGACATTGCAGCGGTGATGCGATGTCGTTGGATATGTTGGGCTCATGAGGGAGCTGTATTGAAATCGGTCTGGTGGGCTCGGTGTGCAAGGTGAGATGACATGAGTGGGATAGTCACCCAGGTGAGCGGCCAATCAGATCAACCAGACATAATACACTGAGAACCGTTACTTGCTTGCCATTGCTTTCGTCTATCGTGAACGTTCTCTTTGTTTCAGATTTTTCTCTTTGAATGCGTAATTTTGATTCACTTCAAGTTCCGTTACATAAGCTGAATGACGTTTTCACTTGATGCTGTTGCTAAATCAAGAGCGCTTTAACTTGCAAGGAGCTTGTTTGTTACCAAGAATACGAATTGGTTGTTTCACAGGATATTATTTCCAAGTTGGTCATTGTAGCCGTTGGTTCTGGACACAGATGCCCTTCCGAGCAGGTGGCGTTGTGAGAAGAATCTTTAGAGGTGTGGTCGATGCTTTGGTTGGTGAAACACACAACTGAGGCTGAAGTCTACCACAAGGCGAGACTTGACTGAGGTCTAATATGCTCAAGACGATATGTGGATAGGTAGTTAGTTACTTGTTCCTGGCTGGAATAAGTTATAATCAAGTATATATGCTGTATATGACCTTGCCAAGTTATGAATGCACTCGAGTTGTTGATTGACCTGATGTTGACTGCACGGTCAAGATGTATCATTGGAATTTTGACATACTTTTCACAGCTTTCAATAGTCTCTCGGCCTGGCAGTTGGCCATGAGGCGGGAGTGGAAGCGGGAACGGGACCGGATGTGTCTAGAACAACGAGTTTTTAAAGTGGCAGACCAGCTCTACCTTGTCTTTAGTTTTCGCCTTGACAAGCCTTGTCTCTTGATCAACCATGATCCCTCCAGTCGGTAGCAAAACTCTCCAAACTTGGGTCCGAATTGTCCGACCTCGGACTCCGATCCCCATTGACTCTGTCTTGTCTTGACCTGACCTGTTAGCTGCACGACATGACATGATATCGGATTGTGTGCCGGGCTCATGAGTCTTGGAGAATGGGGATTACGATGTGCTTGACAACTCTATTGACTCGCTTCTCACATCATGATGAACAAACACACTTTCATTAGCCAGTTCCTTGGCTTACTCTGCAGCTCGAGCTAGAGCCCAGCTAAGACGAGCCTAGGCTCACTCTGCCCCTTGGTCCAAGCAAGCCACTAGAGGAATTAGGCTTGGCTGAGTTCTCCCCAAAAGGGTCCAAGTATTGAAGTCTGGACGCCTCGACTCGGTGCGGCTGACGGTTCGTTGCCACCACAGACTCGTCTGGAACTGGAAAAGAGAGTTGAGACGGCGGCAGTTAGTTATTGATGCAACGCAGCATCGACAGGGCACCAGGGGTTATGGGATGATCCATGCTCCGTCGGATAATCGAATCGAATCTGGCATTCGTTGGTGGAGCTGCTACTGTAAGAGATGAACGAGTCTCCAGTTTCAAAGACCCAGAAAAAGACAAAGGGTTAATTCCCGACATCCTGGCACGTCACAGATTAATCGCGGGCACCAATTTTATCCAGAAATTACGACAGTCTCTTTGTCGAGATGTCATTCCACTGCCAAGGCCAAGGTCAAAGGCCTAATATCATTACCCGGCACGGTCGGTCATTGATGGTGATCATCGAGAGCTGTGCTGTGCGACAACATCATGTTGATGCAGCGACACACACCACTTGGTTACTGTATTGTGCAGCCGCGTGTGCTAGTAGTTTCTGGTGGTGTTTGAGATGGGATCGGAGCTGAAGAAATTATCTTTGCCGTCGAGTTAATTCGGCAGGGATGACACCTTATACAGCTCGGCCTCATTATCAACCTGGTTGCTGGATGCTTGACCGG
This sequence comes from Fusarium sublunatum, assembly GCA_013623665.1. NCBI lineage: Eukaryota > Fungi > Ascomycota > Sordariomycetes > Hypocreales > Nectriaceae > Fusarium > Fusarium sublunatum. Next base: position 24,669 of record JABFFF010000364.1, on the reverse strand, counting down.
ACGAATCAAGAGGTCTTAGCTGCAGGTTTACCGAGCCATTGATCAGCTAAAAAACACGGTCCAGATGCAGTGCCTGTGAGCTTCCAAAGCTAGGCGAGCTGCCTGCAGGGATCGTCGACGTGGACGAGCTGCGCTAATGCGGTGGCTTGATCGGTTGTCTCACAGCCAACTTGGACCTCTTGGGCTTGGCTCTCGCAAGCAAATTCCGACCGTCGCGCCGGGGGCTTGTCTACCCGGGGGGCCAAGGGTTGCCCTGCAGGGCAGCAAGCCAAGTGATGCCTTAGAAGCAATATTAACATGGCCCATTCCCCTGAGGGGGATCTCCCGTCTGGCGTTGTCTTGTCTTGATCTTGACTTGACCTAACTTGACTCTCCCTGACATCTCTTACGTAGGACCCGTCATGGAATCCTGCGCCTGACGTCTTTGCAGCATGGCTGTGGTTGATGTTGGGCCTTTATTACATATTACAATTGATCAGTTTTGTTTTCTCTTTTAGGTTGATCTGAGGGAGTTGAGTTGAGTTGAGCCGAGCTGAGCTGAGCTGGTTCCTGAAAACGAGCATCCAAAAGCGAACAAAGGCTTGGCCCTGCAACATCCCGTCGACACGGCTCGCCGCCGCAGTGCCTCTTCAGCCGCTTTCAGGTGCTATCAACATTTGCATATTTTTCGGCACGACAACATCGGAAAAACACACACGCATATATATACGACTCTGGCTTTGCCATCGAAACAACCGAGATGTCGATAAAAAGTCCCAGAAGGAGTTCTCTTAGGTTTAATGCCTTTGTTGACGGTAGAATGGATAGCCGTCCGGCAGTTATGCGGTGGGATGGTGCTGCAAGAGTGTCTACTGAATGGGACAACATCCGCCGAGTAAGTTGATCAAATATTTTTCTGTGCTAGCATGTTCTAATTACAGATGCAGGATCCAGAGCTTTGGTTTCGAAATGGAAACTGTATGGTTCATTTGCATGGAAAAGGCCAGTCTCAACGAGGTCCCTCTTTCAAGGTGCCTTTCTCAGCTCTGCTCGATGCCCAGTGCTATCCTCTTATCCAGAGATTTCTCGTCTGGGAGGGCATTCAAAGACCTAACCTACGCGAGCTCATGAGATGGAGCCGCAAGAACCCCATGCGCAAGATCGAATTGTACATTCCACCGCCACCGACGACAGATAAGACACAGGCATTCAACTACCACTTGGCAACGCGCAACTTTTTCGCATGGGTGTTTCGGAGGTCCATGGTCGGACCTAGTCTCGGTGGCGCCCTCATCGGCCTTCTTCACAGCATGCACGAGTTTCGCTCTGGTGTTGACGACAACGTCTCCGACATGATGGACTACTGCGATGAGGAGGGTTATCTCGACATGGCCAACCAGCCTAACCACGCGCTCGCCATGTTGCAGCTGGCAGAGTTTTTCGAGATGAAGGAGCTTTACGTCAGGGCCTTTGCTCATTGTGCTGGAATGAGCCAACACCTGTTTGACTACCCCGGATTTCAGGTATGAGAACCGCCAAGAATGTTTGGGGTAAGCCACTGACGAACGCAAACAGGAACTGAGCCAAACTACACGCAGACTCATCCGCAAGGGGCATCTCGAGCTTGACTATCGCATCACGCGCTCGTCGTCTATGCTCAAGACATTTCTTGATGATGAGCTGTCAGAGGCTCACTTGAGTGTTGCAGCAGGCGCTCGGGCTCACCTCGAACGTTTCCGAAGCTTTCTATTGTCATTTTACGCAACGAAACTGGGATACTACCCCCCTACAGCTGCCGACCTTGAAAACGACGTGTTTGACCCTGCTGTCCTGCGAATTATGCGCGAGGACTTTGAAGCTCTCTATGACCTCCTAGTTGACGACCAATATACATCGTCTGATACCATGCCGCCCACCGCACATGGTGGGATCTGCACCGTTCAATTGGTGCAGTCATTCGACCTGGAACACCAATATACTACTCTAGAGCACCCTTTGCCGCTAATCCCAGATACCGGTGACTACAATTCGCGGCGCATGTCTTGGCTTCCTGGACGCGTCAGCCTCAGATCAGACCGCAGGGTGACAGCGCATGCAGCGTTGATTAATGCCTCGAACTCGATGAAACCTGGCGTGTCGCAGAACGACCTTGTGAGAGCATATAGACGATTTGAAGAGGATTCCATCATGTCGCCGAATAAGGCAGACAAACAGGAGAAGGTGTCGTTGGTAGATGCTCGCAAGGTTCGATGGATTCTAATCTACGCGACCTATCAAGTGCTTCGTCACGCAACTGATACACCGCCCGAGTTGGGAGAGGAGGAAATTCAAGAGGCTCACTACAGCCTCTCCGTCTTGACTGACAACATACCGCCCTGGGACACTCCCCGTGAAATGGACCGCATATTGAGACGTCAAACACAGCTTGTCACCAGCGATCTTGACTGGACCGTCCATGCTGAGGACTCCCACAGTGAGGAGGATTCGTTTGGCAAGATTGAGATCAAACCCGACATCGACTACTTTGCACTTACTCACAGAGACCGTCCCCAAACACAGCGGGATAACCGCAACATCGAACGCCGAGCTACGATGCCATCACGGCCATCGCGCTCAAACTCACTCACTCAAGCCCTCAGCCGCTCCTCGACACTTCGACGCTCCATGCGCATGTTCAAGTCCCCTTCCAGCACACCACCACAATCTATCACGCCGCCAACTCGACCGCCATACCATGAGATCGTCGTGCACGGCTACGGCAACGGAACCAACGACGTGAGCCTCGAAGCAGACGGGAGCGACTCCAAGACAGACGACACCTGCGAAGCGTCTCCCAGCGTGGAAACCAGCGACGACACGCTTGAGTCTCCCTTTGACACGCCCCCGCTGGTAGAGTACTACGTTGAGCCAGTGATCCCCAAGGACGTCAAGGCGCGGCGCGAGAAGCGACGGGACGTCATGTCGATGGTAGCTCGGTCCATGTCCGGGCGAGTATCGAAGCGTGGAGGCCGGCCCATCAGCGCCATCTTCTCAGATAGCTCACGATACGCCGAGGACGAAAAGGGCAGACGACACAGCATGTTTCCTGCGCCGCTGCGACTCAAGACGCCCGCGGCCGATGAGCCGTACATTGTGAGCGAGGACGCCGACTGGGCGGCTATGCAGACGTTTATGGAGAGTCCCGGTGAGATGACGGAGACGGACGATGATATGATGCCTGCTTGGGAGCAGTATGCCGATCTAGGAGGGTTGACGGATATGAGGTGAGACCCTGGAATGCTGTATTCGATTCTCTGTTCGCTCGACGCGAGACTTTTTCTTACTTTGTTGTGCTTGTTACTAGCTGATACCCCCTTTTTATGTTTCTCTGTATGAAACGACATGTCTAGACGAGATAACTAGCTTTATTATGTTTGAGGATGGGATGTATAGCAGGAATTTGTCCAGTTTAGCGTAGCTGAATAATACGCCATTGAAGCAACCCTTTATCCTGCTGACTGTTGTCTGAAATATGTGAGTGTGCAGTAGTCGTGCGTTCTTAGACACGTGTCGGCCTTGCACTCATGAATCTATAATTTCCTCTGAAGGATTCGAGTACAGTATCTTATGTCTCCGGCTATGTACAACAAGCAAACAAAACATCAGGCACTATCTCCCTAGCCACACGTTCAAGTCGTTCCTCGTTATCGTTACTCGTACAATTTCCTCCTCCACTCCTTGCCGTGATGCATGTGGTACTAGCCGCAGATTATTCATTCTTCCTTCACCGACTGACCCGAAGCCATGGTCAAGCCATCGATAATCTCCTTTCCAAATTTCCAGATCATGTAGGTTGGGAGAACAAGCCAGAAGCCACTGAGAGAGAATTAGCATTGAGTATACGATAGTTGCTCAAGATACTACTTACTTGGGGAGGATCCAAAGCGTAAAAAGATCCCATGGTGTGTTGTGTGAAATGTTGCTAAATTCGCTATAATATTCATGAGCCCCTGGTGATATCAGAATTAGCAATGCCAAGAACAAGTGATTATAGATATGCTTACAGTACAGAACTGTCTTGCTCAATGTCATGACAGCAGCGCTAAAGCCAATTATGACAGCCAGCGCACCATCACGTCCGCTAATAGTCCTCTTCGTGACCCCATCGCTCGGCTTTTCAGCGCGTCTCCATACCATCCACAGGTACACGAGATACATGATAGACTCAACCACATTAAGAGCAGTCTGGGCAGCCGTAAATCCATTCTTGGACTCAAACGCCGGCCAGCCGTAGACAAGATCGACCCGGCCATAGAGCTCATAAGGTGCCCAAATGGGCCAGTGAAGCCAGCCGTTGGGCATAGTATGTGGTCGACCAAAGACGTAGCCTACATCCCATGCGACGAGAGGGACAGAGATGGCGAGCCAGATGATGGTTGTTGTTGAGGGCGTGTGACGCCATGTCTGTGGTGTGTCGATCGATAGACGACGTTTCTTGGACGTGCCATTTGTAGACGCGGGCTTGATGGTTCGTTTACGTGTTGTTGAGGGAGTCGGAGGAATAGCAGGGACTTCAGTAGGTGGCGATTCGGGGCCTACGCTTGCGCCGCGGGAACCGGATCTGGTGGTGACCATATTTGGTGATGTTGAAGAGGAAAAATAAAGCAGTTGTGGTGTTGGTGTTTGCTGTGGGAGTGGAGGCCAAGTAAACAACAGCAGATCGATGTCGGCTCATGGAGTGGAGGTGACCACACATTGCCTGTTTAGGCAATTGCTCTGTCAGAACCTAAAAGTCCCTGAGGGATGGGTGAATGGCTGCTGGAGATGATTGGCCTGCGGCAGTTTTAATTAATCAAGTACCTGGGCATCCTATTGGTTTGGCAATATTCTGAGGATCGGCAGTTTTGTACTGTAAGTGGATGAGTGAGTGGTGATGATCTGATACAAGCGGTTTTTATGCCAAGTGAGGATCCATGAACTAACATTCTCTACATTAGGTAGATATATGTTATCTATGTATATACTACGTCTAGGCATGTAAAGTCGCTGGTTTGAAATGTTTCATAATACTATCTCAACTACCGAATGTATCACCTCCATTCTCGAGAAACTCCGTCTCTTCCGGCCTCGGCTCCCGGCCAAGCGCCTTGTTCCTGTGAGGATACCTTGCAAACCTCTCTATAATCACCCGGTGCTTATCCTCAAACTCCTCATTCCTCTTACCCAATGCCCTCGCTGCTTCAGGATCCGCCTGCACAGCTTCTCTCGCCTTCTGCTCATATTCATCCGCACCACCCGTTCCCTCTACCAAGCTCAAGATGTCCCTTTTCATCCGGTCAAACTCATAAACAGCCTTGTCGTGCACTGCCAAATCTTCTGAGTGCATCAGTGGCATGTAGAACCAGTTGCGATGCGAGAAGACCCAGCGGATCTCTGGCATTTTATCCGGAATACCCTGCTTTATCGCCGCAAGTGAAAGTTGCAAGGCGAGAGGATCAAAGTAGTTAAAACAGATAACGGCCTTGTCACCACGATACGAGTTCCGAGGTATTTGGTCCAGCAAGATGACCAGGCTTAACCAGTCTAGTGAGTTCCGTGGCTGGGCTACAGAGAGAATCTCCTGCGCTGATGTGCATCCCGCGACGCGAATGGCCTCTAGTATAGGACTGAGCTGAGTCCTGGATTTGATCAACAGATGCAATTGAGCTAGAAAGGTTCTACAACTTACACGCATATATCGTCAAATTCTTTATCCGAAAAGAACCATCGTTTTTGCAACTCAAATGTAGGGATGATGCGGTTGGCGTCGTGAGGAAGGTGCTCGAACCAAAAGTTTCGAAGCGCATCAAGCTTGTCATGGCTGAGATGCGCCTTGAGACTGTCTAGGTTCTTGGGAGGTATAGAGCCCATGACTGGCTGTTCGTGAAGTTTGAAAGCAGATGAGCTAAATGGCTTTGCTCTAAATTGCTGGCAGACTCTTGTCGGTATCGCGGTCAATGGTCTCGACAGCTGGGAGAAGGTGCCTCGATGATCTGATATCCGTTCAGCAATCCGGTAACAAACGAACACGAAGAATAACCAACATGCTGAACGGCGTGCTGTTCCAGGCCAAGTCTTTAGTACACTCACCGGCGCCCTCATGGTTATGAGCTGAGGGAGTTCAAGTATAAGAATTACACTTACTTGGCTTATACTTCGAAATGAGGTAAAGAGGGAGTCAATGACTCAACTAGTAAGTAAAGAGTGCAATATTGACCCTTATCCCTAGTGAGAACCAAGGCCGTAGAGGGAGCTAAGAGGTCATGTACGTCACGGCGGGTGCCCGACTCCCGGCTAACGGAGACGGAGGACCCACTTTCGGTCTTCTCGGCATTCCGTGATGACCAATCTCCGGCGCTTGCTCCGGCCCTGATTACCAAATTGGGTTATCAGCTCGGTCAGCATGAAATGGAAGCAAGAGGAGGATTGATTCATAAAATATGAGATTTGTTGTGTTGGTGCTGAGCGGAGTGATTGGATTTCACACAGCACACGATAAAGTGTTTAAAACAGAATTATCGAGATTATATTAAGTACTAATCTAGCCGGGCTGAAAATGGAAAAGTCGTTGAAAGAGTCGAATGTATGTAAAGACGAGAGGTGCAAGATATGTGTAAGGACAGATGTGGAGGATATGGTGAGGACATCTACATCATCATAGCAGCAATCATGAGAGCCACCAGACCAGCACCTCCGGCGACAACCTTGGAGCTTCCAGCGGTAACAACGGGAGTGGCCGCCGCAGTAGGGGTTGAAGTGATATCGCCAGTGGCGGCAGAAGCGGTAGCAGTGGCGGTAGTCAAAGCCTCGACGTCGACAGCAGCAACAGTTCGCAGCAACTCAGGGGTCGAGTAAGTCGCGGAGTCGGTGTCGTAGCTGATGACGGAGAAGGGAAGCTGAGAGACAGGCGAAGCACCGGGGAAGGCAACACGGTCGGTGGCGTTAGCAGCAGGCTCGAGGTCAGCGCGGTCGAAAGGAGCATCGGCAGGGTTGAGGACACTGCGTATCATGATTAGGATCGATTCAAAATGTGAGAGTAGACGACTTACCCGTCGATAATGTGAGCCACGCCGTTGAAGAGAAGAACATTAGGGAAGACAATCTTGGCACCATTCACCCACGCACTACCATCCTCAGCCACAGTAAAGGTCAGATCATTACCCTGCAGACTGGGCAGGCTGACATTGGCCAGGGCAGTCGAGAAGACAACATCATCGACGATGTGGTAGGCCAGAACACTCTGAAGAGTCTCCAGATCAGCATCCTGGAGCACAGAGCCAATGGCCTCAAAAGCAGGGTCGTTGGGAATAAAGACAGTGAAGTCGGAGATGTTCTGCAGGCTGGACGTGTCGGCTCCGATGTTGCCAAAGTTGTAGGGAAGTTCTGCGGCGTTGACAGCAGCGTTGAAGTTGAGGAGGCCGTCGCGACGGGTGAAGAGCTGAAGAGGAGGTCCGAAGCTGAGGACCTTGTCGATCTTGTGGATAATGACACTGTCGCCAGATTTTATGTTCTTTGACGGTTTAGTATATACAAGTCATGTCAGAACAAAGAAAGGCTTACTGCTTCAGTCACGTATGACACAGTCAGCTCGCCAGAGATGACAGCCACGTCGTCGCCATCCTTGACGATTTCGTTGTACTGACCACCGGTAAAGTTGCCAAAGGGCTGGCGGTAGTTAACGAAGCTGCTATCGAGAAGCGACTGCGCAAAAAGAGGAATGTCGGTGACGGCCTCGGCGGGATAGTAGCCCTTGAAGACGTGGTTGGACAACAGAGCGCCGATGGCGATGGTGTCGTTCTTGTACTCGATGGCCTCGCCCTCGGGGATGTCCCTGGGGACAGAAGCAAAGGCTTCGTTGGTGGGAGCAAAGATGGTGATGTTGCTGGCGGAGACGAGAGTCTCTGCGATGTCTGGGACGAGGGCGAGGAGCTCGGCCAAGGTGGAGAGGTCGTCTTGGGAGGAGATGAGTGAGGCTAGATCAGACTGGGCCAAGGCGGCGGCGGCGGCCAGAGCAGCGAGAGTGAGGAATTTCATCTTGAAGGAGGTTTGTGAGATTGGGAAGTGCTCTTAGAGCTAGCTTGAGATGGTGAAGCTGATGGTTGTTGTGGTGATGGTGAGTGAGTGAGTAGTTGTATTCATGAGATAGACTACCGGCTTTATACTCAAGTTTCTCATCTTGAAGCTGGCATGAAGCTCATCCACAGGTACCATCTCGTTCTAGAAGCCAAGGAACTTCGTCAAATCGAAGCATCATCGACCTCTGTCTTCGTAAGCATTATCCTCTTCAACACAGCGTATCTTCACCAATTGTCAGTGTAAGTCCAAGATGCACATCTCCACAAGACACATAACGGCCGATTTTTACCGTCCCCATAAAAAAAGGACCCTGGAAGACACCTAAACACTATGCTTAAATCGCTAACACAGCCCTTACACAACCTGTCAGTTTCAAGAGTCGTCTACGTCATAGACTGTCTTAGACGGTTATCACCAGGATTAAAATCCTTCACCTCGGTGTTTCACAGGATTCTCGAGTGCAACTTTAGAAATGTCCATTGGGGCTTAGACCTCCAATTGCTTGCTCGGCAACTTCCCTTTCCAGGTTTGCCTCATATCGCTCTATAATGGCCTCGTAATCATCCAGCCAAACACCCAGCCATTCCACCGATCCTATGATTCTCGTGTTCCAATTCCCCAGGTGCGGATCGAGTTTCATCAGAGACGCCTTGACGGAGATCAGTTTGCTCATCGCTTCCCTGACACGGAGGGCTTCGCGGGAGAGGATCTGGCCGTAGGTGTTGTTGGGCGCTGATATTGCCACGTACGCCTTGACGAGCATGGAGAGCGTGTAGCTTACCGCTGGGCCGAAGCATAGCGATGGAAGATTTAGTATCAAGCTGGGTTCCATGCTGAGAACGACGTCGATGGCGAGATGGCATGCTTCTATGAGCGACCGGAGTGCTGTTGCGGCCGTCTCAGTCACCTCTGAAGGACAGGCAATGTCAGAAACACCAATCTTCTCGGCAACGTACGGCGCCCCAAAAAGGGTCTTGTTCGTGGCTGTGTGCAATACCGGCTCGTTGACGTGAATGGCGACAAGCATGCGCCAGAAGCGAAGTTGAGGATCGAGCGCGAGTGGCCTGCTGCTCAGCCCATTCAGACCTTGGTAGATCTCCTCACGGGTCGTCGTCACAACTTCTGCGTTAATATCATGAAACGAATGGACGTTGCACAGCTCAAGAGTACCGGCGACTTTGGCGTGAAGCCTAATGGTGTAGAGCAACTCGAGAAACAGAGGACTCGAAGCAGACATCTCCAGAGCGTGCAGCGCCTCATAGTGTGACGGACCCCAATCAAAGTCATGTGCTCTTCTGAGTCCAAGAGCAGCCATGGTTGAAGCTACCCACGATAATAGCCAAGTCTGCTGCATTTCGAGTGTCAAAGGTCCTTGGATCCGAAACAACCACACTGGGGCAGAGCTTGGCATGGTCGGGCCTCCCAGACCAAGCTCTACACTGAGATAATGCGCCAGGGCGATTAGCTGAATAGGATTTCCGTTGTTGGCGTCGAGAGAAGGTCTTGACCAGAGACCGGCTACGAGAGCAGCTTGGATTAGGTCAAGTGAGGGACTCTTGAGACCGACGGTAGCTCGGCCGAGGATTTCTAACACTCTTGTTCGTAGGTCGTTCTGCAGATAGGGATCGATGTTTGCGTCCTGAGGTGACATGGCGAAGCCAAATAATGCAATGACTTTAGTTGGCGTTTCAGTCCTGGTATAATCCAGCCATGAACTGCTGTCGAAGGAGGGGAAAGTAGGCCAAAAACGCCCAGTCGTGCTCAAAGACACTTCCAAACATCGAACTTGGGCCTCACGATCAAGACGCGCATCTAAAAATGCAAGCTCGGAAATTCCAGCGCCCGTTGAAGCCCAAGTTCCCTCTGTAGACAGGACTGAATCCGTCCTCGATGAGTTCCCATACGTAGACGGTCCTTGCGGCGAAGAGCCAGCAACGCTCAACTTATCCTGTAGATTCTTGACCTGTTCCTCCAGCTCGGCGATGCGATCTCTCTGCCATCGTCTGGCTGCGGGCGCGCAGGTGAGGTTGGATCGGAGACTTCGCTCACAGACGCCTACTTGTGACGAGGGCTCGCATCTGGTCTTGAGGGCTTGGCAGGCTTCACAAGCGCGAAGTCTTTTTTTCATGATGGAATTGTAGCTTGGATGTCAAAGGTTGAGGTTCAAGCGTGACAACTAGGATCCATGAATCATAGTGTACGTCTGTTGGCATGCTTGTGCAGGGTATGATATCGGGGGGAGGTTGGCCCGTTCTGATGCTGTTTGTTTCAACAACGTTGCAATACTATTTTATTGGTGCGGAATTTATTCAAGCCTGATGTTAATTCGACCCGGTGCTACTAATGTTTGATGACAACAGCAATTGGAGATGCCATAAACCGCGTGGTCAAACTACCAGGTTGGTATGGCGCATTCCACTTCTCTATGGGCTATACTATAACTCCTCCAATTTTCCTTCGCTCTTGATGCATTTCTTTTTGTGATATCTTGAAAGTCCTAGTAAGCAGAGATGGGTCATGTCTTCATGTTACATGTAAGAGCGAAGGATCAAGTTTTATGGGTCATTCTTCACCCAGTTGGTTCATGAAATGGAAGAACGTCTTGAATTTGCTAGCTCAAAATGCAAACAAGGGAATTTTGACGTCAGATGAAATAGCTCGTGAATAAAAAGGGCCTTATAAGCAAACTGTTGAAGACAGCATTGCGGTTTGACATTGGACGGGGACTTGCAGGCTTTGGCTCTGGCCTAATAAAACGTCAAGCGTCAGAGCCATGCCTTTTCATGTATTCCATGGACTGCCGAATGAGCAAGCTGCTTAAAAATGGGCTTTGTTTCTTAGAAAAACTAGAAAAACATGTTCTGCTGGCCCTTTTCATTTATCGGTCTATCCTTTTGGCTCTGACCCTATGTTTCTTCAAGAGCACGGCCGTCCATGGCGCATGGATAACCCAGCAGGATTCTGTAACGAACTGCGGAACCGTTACAAGGTCTAGACCTTGTGCAGTTGGGGTCTAGGTCGCCGGACGAGAACTCCGAGTGCTACTATAAATGCATATTTCATGATCTGCTGTTTGCAGGGAGACGCCTTGTCTTTAGATCTCATTCCTTGGACCGGGTAGGGTATAGAAGCGACGCAGATCTCCGGGGAGATATAAACAACTGCTCGGCGAGATAAAAGCTGAGCCCATGTAGCAATTAATAAAAGGTCGAGAATAATGAGGCTGCTAGTCAATCGTCTGATTCAGTCGACAGCTCTGCAAACGGACGCTACCAATAGCGCCCGAAACGCGCCGAACCAAGTTTCACATCCAACGTTGTCTGTGCTGTTGTGGCAAATGAAGATAGCTTCAGGTTGTTAGGCATTGACCATTAATTGACCACAATGAAGTTTTTGGTAGGTAAATTAGTCCCATGGAATTATATGACAGCTCGTTCTCAAGAGTGAGATCTGGCTTGTCAGTCTTGATACGTTTCGTGGCAGAGTGATCCTAAATGTTCAATAACAACCTTATTGACAATGTTTACCTCGACATCTTGAATGAATTGTTTTTAGTCCCCGCTTCTTTCTTTTGCTAAGCCATGATGCCCTTGTCTTCTTTTCTAGAGACGATAACGCTCATTGCTGGCAGTATAGGTGTTTGCCCAGTGAGGTAACCTTAAAGAGGTTTGACCAATTAAACGTATTCGCCTCTCTCCTTGTGTACTCTCCAGATTGTTCGTTGAAGCACCAAAATTATTGCCCTGAATATTTCCTTTTTCGCAAATGTCAAGGATTTGGCCGTACGGTACGACCGCCAGTATGGGCCCAGGTCGGTCCACTCAGTGCACCGCTGACTCGCGTTGGCCAAACCAATGTCACACGCTATCTCCTATTGCTCAGCGATGCGGTTGGGGCGGTCAAATAAGGCTGGAAGGTCACTTTTCGACAGGCATTCTGGAACGTTATCGCGTGTTTTAGAGCGAGCGTAGGGCTGAGTGCTGTTTGAGAGCCTCTCATATCACTACAGACCACGTTATGACTTGGAGAACGGATCATAGCAGGCGGTTTACAGCCTTTACTTGTTTGGATAAAGCAGAAAAGAATGGAGAGGCCCTTCTTTATATCATATTGTCGCCTCCCACAAGGAACCTCGTCCTTGAGAGCCCCAGAGTGCAGGGATGGCATCGTCAGCCTTGGTGATCTGAGGATACCGCTCCATCTGCCCGAACCAACCATACGCCTGACGAAGCTCAATATGGAGATCGAGTATCATCCAATTCATGGGACTCCCTGCTGCGGATCCGGTTATGTACGGATACCTCATCTGTGCTTTTCCCCTGGAATAAGATCAACAACATCCAGGACAAGGATCTTCGAGATTGGAACCTAACATTCGTGGATATGTATACAGGCTGCCCATTTTCTGCAGAGTTTGTCTTATGTGGCCTTTGATCTATGTTTTTTTCTTTGTTAGTTCGTTTCAACTGACACCTGTTGTCACTCTACGCTCGTTTACCACCTGTCTGTCCAGCTGCAGACCCCCTTCATCAATATGGCCGACCTGTGGAAGGGTCCCGGCTTCGTAGACGTCGCCGCGGAAAAGAATGAGATGAATATTGCCAGCATTGCCTGGGGCGTTTCGCTGGGCGTTGGTATCTTCACAGTCGCCAAGGGTGCGAAGCAGACAATACGGTCGTGGAAGAGAGGACGCAAGATGAACCCTTATATCATTCTGCTTTGGCTTGAGTGGACCAGTAGCACAATCATGAGTGCTATCACTTGGTGCTATTTACGAAATTTTATCGCGGGCGGATTCGCGTTCTTTTTTTGCTTGGGTGCGTCGAAGCTACAACAGCTTGGTGTTTATGATGCATGGCGGTATGATAACTAACATGTTTGGTAGTTTTCCTTTGGTGTGTCCAACTTCAAGCGCTCATTCAGATCATTATCAACCGAATCGCGATCCTCATGGTCTCTCGAACGAATGCCAGACGAATCAAGATTTGGGCCTTTCTCATCATCTTATGCATCAATTTCAGTGTCTTTGTGATTTGGATTCCTGCTCGACTACAAGTCAACCAGACCTGGGTCAAGGTCAATGCCATTTGGGATAGAATAGAGAAGGTCATATTCCTCCTTGTCGACGCTGGACTCAATCTATACTTTATCCATTTGGTACGATCAAGGCTGGTCGCCAATGGCCTTACCAAGTACAACCGGCTGTTTCACGTTAACTTGGGCATGATTGCTATATCCATGACCATGGATGTATGTCTATCCTTACACTCAGCAGATACCGAGACATAGAGCTGACGGTGAATTAGATCCTTCTTATTGCAATGATGTCTCTTCCCAATGACATTGTGTAAGTCACATTACTCGCTAATCTTTGCACACACTGATAAAAGTTTCACAGCTATATCCAATTCCACCCCCTCGCCTATCTCGTCAAGCTTCACATCGAGATGAACATGGCCGACCTCATCACCAAAGTTGTAAAGGCCAGCAACCCCTCTGGCTACCCCGACTATTCGAACTCCCGCTCCAAAAGCACTCAACAACACAATAACCCCAACGGTCAGGGAGGCAAAGGCCGACAACCGACGCCCATGTTTGCCGGAGGCAACACAACATATGTCGAAGCAGGCAGAGATGATATCGAGCTAGCGCATAGAGAAGAAGGAGGCATTAAGAAGACAACAAGGACAGAGGTAGTTGTCAGGCAGACGAGACCATCCACGAGCGACAACTGCGATCTAGCGAGTGACACGGGGTCGACGAGACAGCTCCAGAGGGAGCATTTTCCGGTATGAACAGTTCTTGATAAATGATGGAGTAGTATTGGTTTGAAGTTCTGAGATTTGAAACACACCAAGAAACGAAACGAGCGTCGAAGTTCCCAAATTGCGATTCTCAGCGCACCCTGAAGGCCCCTTGAGGTGATAATTATAGACGATACCCAATGCTTTCATTCTGCAGAAATATAATAATAATCTACTAGAGTAACTAAAGACAGTGTGAGATACATGACGTATTTGGGATAGAAAACCTTCAGTGATTTAGTTCATGAACTTTGCGAACCACTCCAAGAACTCCTCCGGCTCGGTCTGGAAGTTGGTGTACCCATAGAAACGCTTGTCGGTACCCCTGATCCACTTCAACTTCTTATCCGCGACTGGGATATTGTCATATATGGTCTGAACATCCTCGGGCTTGGTACAAAAGTCGTCGTGAACCTGGTACAAAAAGGTTGGCACGTTGACATGCTTGGCATCAGGCTGAGGCGAAGCCTGGTCAATGTGGAAGCTCGTCTTTAAGAAGAACTGTCGCTCAAAATCTTGCATATCGGACGAAGGGGCCCCAAGACTCTCGAGCAACGTCTCGAATAGGGGTCGTAGCGACACGGGCTGGGGGGCGATCATGCAGCGGACATCGTTAAAGGCATCGCCACGAAGCCTCATGGCCTTGAAAGTAGCGTTTGCGCCTGCACACCGGCTGAAGAGACCAATGGTCATCTCCTTTGTGTCAGGACGACTTCGCACGTACTTGAGCGAGCCCAGAACATCGCGCCACTCGAAGAAGCCGAAGAGGTTGTTGTTTGCGCGGCCGCTCAGACCGTGGTTACGCATATCGTAGGCCAGGACGTTGTATCCGGCATCGTGGAGGATCTTATAGTCGGGAAGGAAATTGACTTCGAAGTCGTTGCCGGGCATGAGCTGGCTCCAGGGCTCAATATGAGAGGGAAGACCGGCACGGCTGCACCAGCGAGGGTGGTTGGCGATGATGATCTTGTTGGAGCCCTTGCAGGGAATGAACCAACCTTCTAGGGGGATTCCATCATCGGCTGGGAAGTAGATGTCTTCGAATTCGAGGCCGTAGTCGTTTGGATAGTGGATGATGGGTGCTAGAGGCCATTCCCTGAAGCCATCGACGCAAGCCTTGATGATGGTCTGGATTTGGACGTCCGTGGCTGCCATTTGGTCTGTTGACTGGAGCTAATTTAAATATATGTGAGATTTGATGAGGTAATTGATGCTGTATACAGGTAATTGTTGTGTTGTGAGTTGCAGACTAGATTGGAATGAGGTTGACTTGGATTGTCTCTTATATCTCTCCAGCCAAGATTCTTTTCAAGCGTTATGAATTAAAGCCAGACATAAAGACCATTGCTCTCCATCAAATAAAGCGCGATAACACATTTTCGGACAGACTTCATGCCACCCATCCAGGCACAACTGCATCTTTCATTGGATCGGTCAACCGTAAGCACCGAGATATTATCCAATTCTGCATGTCAGATTCGGGTTAAGGCTAAAGCCGCTCTACTATCCCAGTATCTAACTTCAATTCGATGGAATTACATGGACTTGCCTTTCTTGTTCGCGACTTGCATTTCGTGTCCCCAGGCCTTCCTATCTGCGCTTAACTCCAGCCGCACCCGGCATGTATGAGGACTACATTAACCGACTATGCATCCTCACAGTAGTTATTTCTAGGACCCAGAAATCATGTAAGTGCGCCGGAGGTTTTGGTCCGTGGCATGATAAGCACCTTGTATCAACGCATTACTATTGATAGTGAAGTGTGCAAGGACATGGAGGTGGCACATTAATAGCTAGATTTGCAAACAGATTCCGAGACTAATAAGAGTATCCCTAAGCCATAGACTATGAAAAATAACAAATATTCCCGCCAAGTAAGTCATGCCATCATTCATGCCTGGTAAACCGACACGTCGGGAGGATATCCGACCAACTTTGAGCCAGGGCCAGGCCTAAACTTTGGCTCCTTGTACCACTCCTGAGCGGTCTCAGCCAGTTCCTTGACCTTAGAGAACTCGAATTGTGGCTGATCCAAGAGATCGTAGATTCCTTGCGCATAGTCCTCCGAAATGTTGTACACCTGCGCTAGATACTTGCTCTAGAGGCACGTTAGCTTGACCTGTTATTCATGATACTGGAGGTGGTTTACCTGGATTTCTGGAAACTTGACACGTCGAAGCCCCTTGGCGGTGTTGTAGCAGGTATTCTTCTTTTCCTCAGCGCTCATGACCCTAGTCCACAGCTCCTTGGCCTGGCCGTAGTCGTTCTTCTTGCCCTCGTGCCAATAGTGGCTCGCCCTGCTCACAATGTTGTCGCCAACCTGGTAAGGAGCCTCAGCCGCGTCAGGTCTGAACTTGTGAGCGAAGCTGTTGGGAGCGTATTGCTTGTTCCCGGCATGGTTGGCATCCACGCGCATCGGCCCATCAAAGTTGAGTGAGGCATATGACTTGGCCATGAAAGGACAGTTGACGGGGATCTGATGGAGATTGATGCCAATACGATGGTACTGCGCATCGCGGTAGAAGAACATGCGGAACTGGAGAAGAGGGTCGGGAGAGTCTTCGATTCCAGGGACCATACTGCCAGGTGAGAAAGCAGCCTGTTCCACGTCTCGGTGGAAGTTCTCGGGGTTCTTGTTGAGGACCAATCGACCAAACTCCTTCATGGGGAACTGAGATCTCGGCCAAACCTTGGTGACATCAAAGGGATCGAAACCAAGCTTATCTGGATCAGCCTGTCTGGGGTCCATGACTTGAACATGGGCAGTCCACTCAATCTCCTCGCCCTTCTCAATAGCTTCCCAGAGATCTCTCTTGGAGTAGTCCGGATCCTCACCACACATCTTCATGGCTTCACTGTCGGTGAACTGTTTCTGGCCGTGCTTTGCGATGAAATGATACTTGATGTAGACGAACTCTCCATTGGAGTTGACCCATTTGAAGGTGTGGCAGCCGTAGCCGTGGTTGAAGCGCCATCCGTGAGGTGTTCCATGATCACTGAAGAACATCAGACCTGCATGGTTAGCCTCTGGTGTGTTGGCGAGTAGGTCAAAGAGGGCATCATGATCTAGGAGGAAGTTGCTTGGGTTGCGAGCTTGAGAGCGAATGACATCTGGTCCTTGAATCGGGTCACGACAGAAGAAGACGGGCTAGATATCTGTGGTTAGTTCAACTCTCAATAACAGTCAAGGACTAACTGACAAAGTTGAGGCCGACAATATCATAGTTTCCTTCCATGGTGTAGAATTTGATGGCGAAGCCTCGAGGGTTGCGAGCCTCATCTGGAAATTCTCTGCCCAGAGTCACGGTGGAGAATCTGACGAAGACGGGTGTCTTTTCTCCCACAGATAACAAGAAATTGGCTTTCTGAAAATCATGTTGGCAGTTATTAACATGATTAAAATTGGACGTCAGCTTACCGTGAGTTCGGTCACGTCTTGGGTACATTCGAAATATCCAAAGGCGCCAGAGCCGCAAGGGTGAACCATGCCTAGGATATGTCAGTGTATCATGGATCACATGAGTCAGTGATATGCCTACGCTCAAGGTTCTTGGATCTATTGAAGTGCTGCTGCTTCCTATTCAAAGTCAGACTATTGACTTATAACCAAGAACTGGCCACTTACTGCAACAGAAACGTGTCGCTGATGAGGGGGAGTCCCCCAACGGTCTTGCTATGTGCCCTAGTACAGTTTTAACATATGATAGTGCATAAAATGCCATATTACTTACGAGTCAGGGAATGGGTGGCCTTCATTGTTGGTAAAGTACGCGCCATCATCCTCCCTCTTCCCTCCGCTTGTTGCACCAGAGACCTTTGCAATTACATCGGCTGGTCCTTCATTGGCGCCCTGCATATGGCTCATTCGAGGCGCTCGACGTTCTCCTTGAGCTTCAGCCCCGATAGTATTGCCAATGGCAGTCAGAGGGTGCTGGCGAGGGTCGAGTTGGTTGGAGTTGGTAGACATGGCGGAGACACTATGTGGTGCTCAGATTTCACAACAAAATCGATTGAGGAAACAAAAAGAGGGGTGATCTGTGGTGGAATAACGATTCAATTATAGACAAACAGCTCTGGACTTTGTATCATGTTGCCCGGAGGTATGTCCGGGCCATTGGCATAATGCCAAGCCAATGTCGAGTCTATCACACATCCAGACGCGCCATTATGACAAGAAAACGATAGCTCAATTTGAACTCATCTTCATCGTTCATTTATATCCAATAAGAGTTCATGGAATAGAAATAAGCTGTCTAGGCCAATCTGTCGGTCGTTGATATGCCGGCATTTTGTCGTCATGGATGGGTAATTGATACAGGACACCGCCTGTCTGAACTGCATTTTGTATTATCTATGATCCTATGAATACGATAAAAAGCCACATACTGCTTGTCAAAAGTGCATGTTACTTAGCTAAAACGATCAATTCAATACTATATCGGTGGTTGGCTGATTAGATATTGGTAGTTCAGTGCAAGTAGCGAACTCCAACGATGCCAACAATCTCTCGTCCCTCCACCCAGTGTGCAAAATATTTGCATTGATTCCAAATCAGACCTTGCATAAAACTGATCAGCTGTGTTACGAGCCGACCAATCAGTCGAAGCAAGCATCCACGTATTTCTCGGGACTGACACCTTGCTTTTTTTCTGTTCATGCCTCTAGCCAACCTATCGGTTTATAGTGAAGTATTTGAAGACACGAGCTTATAAATATAAGACTTTAAATAGTATAGAAGGTTTTTGCAAAGCTATAAGACTACCATATGTCTACGACGAGAAAGAATCTTTCATTCTTATCAAGTGCTGATACGCATGATTGGTAGGTAGGCGAGTCGTTGGCGATGGTTTGAAAATTACTAACACCTTGCTTCAAATATGCTAAAACTCTAAGTTTGAGAAATGCCAACATTGACGGCGATGTTATCACCGATAAGAATCAAGCATGGAATCTCTGGCTTCTACTGACTCACTCAGATGAATCATTGAGCATGTCAACCTATACCAAGCTTTTTAATCCCCCTGAGACTATCTCACTTCATTCAGAGACAGCAGTCTGAAACCGTCTACATATGGAATCGTTGAACAGGCAAGCAGACGAAGTAACCAACAATTACCCTGCACTCATAAATTCAAGCCTCAAAAACGAGACTAAGCGATGAGGTTCTCGTCACCCCTGTACTTATCTATGTAGTAGTAAGGACCAAAAATATGTATCGTCTAAAAGAGAATCTAGTATCGCAAACTTATTCAGCACAAATCGATATGCTCAAGTCTGGGTGGCGTGTAGCGCCCAGGGGCTAGAAATCAATGACACTTTTGGTTCCTGACCTAGATCATGAATAAGTTTCGCTAGCACAAGAGTCGATCAGATCTGGGCTTGGTGGCCCTGAAACTCTATCCGATCACGCTTCTCGATCTTGAAGTTGCGAGACAGGGACTGGAATCTAGCCAAGGATATTGGCGTAGTGGGTAGCAACCAGTTGCCTAAAGCGTGCACAAAAGCCTTGGACAAGACATTTCCGCTCAAGGATCAACTTGGATTTGCTTACTGCTAAATTTAGCACAGTTCACGTTGATACGTATACGCCTAGTCAAATATGCTCTTCAGGAACGAGAACAGTGTTTCCGCTCTTCCCCAGATTCCGTCGACTTTGGTTTACTGTTAAGTTCTGGAAGGTCAATGGTAAGCTCAGCCAACTTAGATGAAAAGGCTGGTTGGATTTATGGATCGTATATGATTCGGACTCTTGAAGTGATCTATGTGGAGGAACTCATGGGTTTCTGTGTAAGGATTAAGAACTATGTTTAAGGGCTGTGCGGTTTCGAATATTGCACGCCATATAGCCTCTGACTGATTTCTACTTGCTGGGGTCATCTAGACATTGATGCTCCCGTTAACTCCATTCATGCTGTTGGCGTTTTATAGTTTGCTACTGCGTTTGTAAATCCAAACGGGTTGCTGGACGCCAATGGTCATCAGGCTAGGTTAAATCCCAATTGAAACTCACAGATGAAACAGAAAAATATAAGGAACTAAATTATGTTGAAGAGAAACTTTCATTTCTATGTTAAGACCAAAAAGCTAGAGAACAGTAAAGTGACTGGTTTACTTGCGGTTGACGTTCAATCCTACCAAGGCCCTGGGGCACTCAAAGATACATCGAATAGACACAAAAAGGCTTGGTAAGAAGCGAAATAAGTCTTATGACGTATTAAACTACTTGGAGGTTGTTTGTCTCGATATCGGCTTAGTGTTTGCCTATGCATTTGCCGAGTGAAGAAAGTGTGCTCCCAACCCCTTTACTGGGGACGCCAACCGCTTATCTCACGGACGGGAGAGTTTTCCCCAGAGATATCTCGACTCAAACTTCTCGTATTGTTTAAACCCACGCAGATCTTCATTAACGCCAAGATCAAACGCGCAGAAACAACGAGTGTTACCCCGGTGCGGCCGGATGCAGCCACAACGACGGATACTACAAGAAGATGCGGATCTTGTTAACCTGCCCTGACTATCAACTAGTAAATGGGGCGTCCGGAGACGGAAGTGTGAAAACGCCGGGCGCATCGAAAAACGTGGGAAAACGTCCGCAATCTCTGAAGCAACACGATATATGACCGCACAAGGACGGATGAGACCAACAAAACCACATCCAATCAAACACATCAACCACTCAAATTAGGCTAGATCTGATTTAGAGTCTGGAAAGGCAGCCTCGGAGAGTGATGCTTGCGGGTGGTGGAGTAGACGCATCGTGGCTGGAATGTCTTTGGCGTTTTAACCAAAGCCGATTAACCCGACCGGACGCGGCAGTGCAGTTGATGGGCGAGAGATACAAAGATGGAGGGAGATGCGAACGAAAGAGAAAGCATATAAGTCTGAGTCTTAGCATCTTGGCCACTCTTGTCTTTCCTCATCTCCATCTCACTCACGCTTATAATATATACAGCTACACCTCATCGCTGAGACAGCCCGCGACACTCGCTCAGATATCTCCAACAACGAACGACGCTCAAAATGAACAAGATCCTCCTCGTGGCCCTCTCAGCATCGGGTGCTCTGGCATCCATGTCCTACGCGCCGAGCTTCCCACTCCTCTTCAAACGCCAGGTCGTCGAAGTGCCCTGCGCCGACCAGAATCTCAAGGACTGCGGCACCGGCTGTATCGAGCTCGACTGGACGTGCTGTCCTAGCCAGGCCGGCGGATGTCCTCCTACCGCCTACTGCGAGGTCGGCTCCAACCAAGAGTACGGCTGCTGTCCTAACGGAAGTGTCTGCAACGGCAGCGGAGGCGGTACTACGCAAGCCCAGACGAACACGATCCCTCTACCAGGCGGCGGCTCAACTACCATAGTCGATAATATCAACACTGCTGCGACGAGTGCAGCAACTGTTATCCAATCTCAAACCGCAATCATCGGACCTCCTCCTCCCGTTGCGTCCGAGAGTTCCATCCCTCCTGTACTCCCGAACCCCGGCACCGAGCCCGCGCCAGTGCCTCTCCCAACTCCCGGTACCGAACCTGCTCCTATCCCTCTTCCCGGCCCTGGCCAAGAGACGCCTGTTGCCCCTGTTCCTACGCCTAGCACGGTTATTGTCAACGGCGGATCGACCGCTGCATACAACTTATTTGGTGGAATTCTGGCCGGTCTCGCGGCGCTGCTCATCTAGCGTGGTATTTCTTTTGTCGCGAGTATGATGGTATGGACTACGGATCTAGAGCGGTCCTGGAATGGAACGATGAATGTGGCTGGGGACTATTTTGGCAGTTTCAGGAACGTAAACTGCTCTAGGCACCTTGAATGCGCCTGAGAAGATGTAATTATCTGTTACCCTTAATACAATATATTGACTCGCTCAGTAACCAAGCCGATTGTGCTGGCTTAGGCTGATGTCGACTTGCACACGCATGAAACACCGCATTGAGAGAGTTGGCAATTGAAAATATGATATGGTATCTATTAATGCTATTGATCATACATTATAAGCCAGAGACCCTGACAAGAAGCCGTTACTTGTGGCTGGGACCTGACACTTATTTATTTCATAAACTCCTCGCTTAATCAATCTTGACGCAGACCTTGCCCTGGTGCTTGCCAGCCCACTGGTACTCGTAAGCCTCCCGGAGCTGGTCCAGGGAGAAGATCTTGGGGTCGACGACAGGTCGGAGCTTGTCAGGGTTGGCCTCGACAGCGCGGCACATGTCCTCCATCTGAGCCCTGCTGCCAACGAGGAGACCTCGGGTGGTGCAGAGGTTGGACAGACAGTCGAGGAAGCCGGGGTCCTCCTTTCCAGTGCCGCCGACGAAGCCGATGATGGAGATGACACCGTCGATGCGGACAGCGGCGAGGGACTGCTTCATGGACGAAGGGCCAGCGACCTCGATGATGTGGTCGACACCGACGCCGCCAGTGAGCTCCTTGGCCTTGGCGCCCCATTCCGGCGTCTCCTTGTAGTTGATGATGTGGTCGGCGCCGAGCTTCTCGAGGAGCTTGGCCTTCTCGCTGGAGCTGGTGGTCGCGATAACCTTTGCGCCGGCGGCCTTGGCGAACTGCACAGCGAAGATGCTGACGCCACCGGTGCCCTGGGTGAGCACCCACTGGCCGGGCAGCAGCTTCTTGCCCTCGAGGCCGTAGAGGCCGTTCCAGGCTGTGAGGCCGGCGCAGGTGAGAGTGGCAGCCTCGTGGAAGTCGAGGTTGGAGGGCATGGGGACGAGACCCTGCTCGTCAAAGGCGCCGACGGTGCGGAAGGTTCCGTCAATGACACCGCCGAGGCCGGTCTGGACGCTCAGGTTGTCGAGAGAGCCGCCGATGTGGCCCTGGTTGAAGAGAGTGACGACCTTGTCGCCGGGCTTGAAGCGGGTGACGTTCTTGCCGACGGCGAGGACGGTGCCGGCGCCATCGGAGCCGGGGACGACGCCGTCGACGGCAGGGAAGGGGTACTTTCCGAGGGGGAGGATGAGATCACGGTACTGTTGGTTATTAGTAGGAGGCAATGGATTGAGGAAGAAGTAAACGTACGTTGAGGGAAGCACCCTGGATCTTGACAAGAACCTGGCCGTCACCAAGCTCAGGTCGGGAGACTTCGGTGAACTTCATGTCGTTGAAGCCATTCTTGCCGTCACGAGAGGGAACAACCCACTGCTTGACGGTCTCGGGGATAGATTGTGTCGACATTGTGGGTGAATGTGTGGGTGATAAGAGCAATGTGATTATTGTATGTTGCTGTGTTTGTTGATGATGAGATGAATGGATGGATTTGAAGACGACTTGAGCTTGACTTTATACACCTTCCGCTTCAGATAAAAAAATTCTATATGATACTCAGAATATGCCCATTTGTAAAAAATCAGTCAACAGTCTGTGCATGGGATTTGTAAGTAACCGTGTCCGTGGAATCCATGGACCACAATCTTTCCAACGTCTTGACGTAACCGCCCCGACTCTCTGTGGAGCCTCTCTCAAGGTGTCGATGAATGAAACGGTTGACGTCTTTGGGTGAAAGGATTGACACCTCAGAGTGGCGAGGGCTGGCAACTGCCGGGCGATGGGATACTGAAGCGGTATAGCTCATTTCTTGTTTATTGCCGTTAACGAGTAATGACCCGAAGTTTTCTTGTTGCTGTGCGGTCAATTGACCCACGCGGATCCGAGATTGTCAATGCTAGCTATATCCGCAAAAGAAGGTCAATGAGAGTCGCCGACTGCTTGGGACGGCTCATGACTCGCGGTTCATGCATTGAAGGTGAGTTGGATCGTCAGCCTCAACTTGCAAAAGTCAATGGCAGTTGCTGGTGACGAAATCAAAAGACACGAGGGCTCTTGGAGTTGCAGCTGTAGAGTAACAAAAGGCTAAAATCTAAGCCATGTAAAATTGGGGGTCAAAAGTCTACGAACGCCAACCCCACCTCCGCGTAAAACACCAACGCGTACCGCGACGACTCTATATTTTCAACTGTCCACAATTATAGCAATTCTGGGTCAAAATGAACAATATTTTCATCGAAATATGCGCTGAGCGCCAGAGAAACCAAGAATTTAGTGAGGTGGCTAAAGCTCTTATCATTCGTGAGGTAGAGACGGGAAGGTCCTATCGCGCCGTCGCAAAAGACGCGAAGACGTCACCATCAACTGTCCACCAAATCGTTTAACGCTGGAGAACTCAACGGACTCTGGTCCAAAAACAACGGACAGGGCGTCCAAAGAAACTCACGGTTCGTGAGATTCGATTGATACTACTTACGCTAAAACGCGACCGCAGAATCTCATATGAATCGCTCGTCAATTATATGGGAGGTTAAGTCTCCCGTGAAACACTACGCCGAGTTGTCTGACTTCACTATGGTCGTAAATGGAGAGCAATACAGCGGATTCCGCTATCAAAAGAAACAGCAAAACAGCGGCTTTCTTGGTGTTAAGGTTGGAGGGATGAAGTCGACGAATTGGTTGAGGTATTACTGTTTAAAGATTGCATGTCGTTTCAGCTCGGGAATCTTTCACTCAACTAATGACAACTTCAGACAATTTTCAGTGATGAGTCTACAATTCAGTCCCAACCGAACTATAAACGTAGCTAGATATTTCGTAAGCCTTATGAGAAGTTTATGAAGCCATTTGTCAATGTTACAGTCCACGGGAAGGCCAAAATATCGATCATGGTTTGGGCAGCAATTTGGAGAGGTGGAAAATCCGACCTTGTGATTATGACACGCGATGAGACTGCGAAAAGAAGAGGATATACTTCCAAAAGTTATCAATTGGCATTATCTGAAGGTCTTCTTCCTATATAT